>VFSX01000166.1:195000-257500 GCA_016618255.1 Chlamydomonas sp. UWO 241 | reverse complement strand
AGCACGAAAGTGATGTAAACCCGCATCTTAGACTGCACTTGCATCTACTTGCTGGCCCAAATCTTATCAACAGACGCAAACACGCCCAGCGCGCAACCGACACGCACACCGATCTCCTTTTCCACACCACCACTCTGGGTTATCCAACTCCCTAGATACTTAAATGCAGAGACGGTCTTCACTTCACCACCAGTCAGCGCAAACGTGGGCAGATCCGCGTCAAAATCTGCTGGCAAAATCATCACTTATGTCTTGGCGGCGTTGAACTGCATGCCAAAGCTAGAGGACACTTTGTCAAGGATTTTCAGCATAAGCGCCAACTGAGCTGGGTCATGCGGGAACAAACATAAATCGTCGGCATACATCAGCATTACTATGCGCTCAACCAACGACGACAACACAGAGCCGCCGGCTCGGGTCACGACTGACACGCCAGCCCCCTCTGGCATCATGTCTAGCGCCTTTTTCACTATGTGGTCGATAAAAACATTGAACAACACAGGAGCAATGACGCACCCCTGTCGCACACCAGACGACACGGGGAATTCGTGCCCGATTTTCCCAGCCAGCCGCACGGCAGCTGCGGTGTTGGTGTGAAGATCCTCCAACAGATCAATCATGTGCGGATGAACACTATATAATCTAAGGACTCTCCACAGTGCCGCACGGTTTATGCAATCGTAAGCTTTAGAATAGTCGACAATGCCACAGCCATGCATTGTTTGTACTCGGCATGTGCCGCGCTCAGCGAGCGCAGAGTAAAAATCGCATCAACAGTGCCTCTGCTTTTTCTGAAACCACACTGAGCCTCATGCAACTGACCATCAACCTGCGTGGAGACGCGGTGCAGAAGTATGGCAGCGTACACTTTCCCGGCAATAGAGAGAAGGCTTATACCGCGGTAGTTACCAGGGGAGTCACGCGGACCCTTCCCCTTATATAACGGTGTGATAATAGCAGTTTTCCATTCCCTCGGGGCTCTCCCCGACCGCCATACGGCGATGATGACCCGGTGGAGCCATGCGATGGCAGGTGGGCACCGCAACAGCATGGCGTCCAGCTGGTCACCGCCCGGAGCGGCGGCCGAGCGCAACGCTCGCACACACGCCTCCGTCTCAGCCAGGTCAGGGGGGCGCCCGTGCGCCTCGTCCACCTCTGTGGCGCGTGTGAGCTCAAACGCCGCTACATCGTTCTCCAGCTGGTTCAGGGTCTCGTCGCTGAGCTTGGTCTCCCCGCCATATAGCTTGTCGAATGACTCTGTCATGGCCTTCAGCACCCCGTCTGGACCGCTGTGCAGCGCGCCCGAGACGTCCCGCATGGCAGGTGGGATCTGATGGCTGCGGCTGCGGCCCGCCAGCCTGTCGCACGCGCGCGCAAACTGGCGCAGATTCTTCTTGCGTAGCATGTCTTGCGCCTCCGCCACCTGCTGGCCGATCCACCTCTCCCTGTCTCTCTGCACAGCTGCGTCGGCCGCGCGGTTGGCGCGGTTGCGCTCTCGTTTGGCAGCAGCAGACTTGCTCCTGAGCCATGCCGTGTGCGCGCGCTGCCGGGCGTCCATGAGCCGGAGGGTGCGCTGCGACAGAGTGAACTGCCAGCCGCGCCGCCGGCGGCTGCCGCGTGGAGCGAGGTGGTTGGTGGCCACCTCGCGAATGGCAGCAGCCATCGCGTCGTACTCCGCCTGGGCATCAGCGCCCTCGGGCGGCACGGCCTCCAGCAGCCCAAAGCGATCGGACAGCTGGAGGTTGAACTCACGACGGACAGCCGGGCGCCGCAGTTGTGAAGAGTCCCATGCACGCCGCTGAGAGCCGCCTGCATGGCGGGAGGCTCGCATGCGGAGGCGCATGGACAGTACCACCATGCGGTGATCGCTGTCACAGGTTGGGCTCCTACGCACCCTTCTGGAGCCATTTGACTGAAAGTCTGGCTCCACGGCTCCCAAATCCGTGGATCCCAAGTGCCGGGAAACAGAGACACTCTGCCCGCACTACGACAACCACAGCAGTGTTTTGGCACACGGTGTGGCCGCATGCTGCTCACCACAGCTCAACAAGCCCGCCCCCCTCCCCCTGTATTCTCTCCAAGTGCTGCCCCCCGGCTTCTCGTCTTCCTCGTACGACTTTTGACTGCACAATGAATGTGGCTCGGCAGCAAGGCCGGCCTCCAGCCCCCTCCCGACACTATTTTCTTAAGCTACTGACTCAGCAGCTAGGCGAAACTAGTGGCACTCGTTCAGATTGGACTTTTTCGGACACGGCGTTTGAGCGTGCTCAGGATAGGGTCGGGTGGAGAGCCGTGGTGTACGGTCCGGCTGCCCCTCAGGCGCCGGCCCCTCCACCTCGGCGGCCAAGTAGATTGGCAAGCGCCACTTGACCTCCTATTCCCTGGAAGCAGTTAAGACCTATTTTGGAGGCGTCGCACAATAGCTCTCCTTTTTGCAGTGGGACTACACGTTGGCAGGCAGCCAGCTGGTGGCTACCGCCCCTCACAAGTAATTGTTAGGGCCAGAACTGGACTTGTCTAGGCGGTGGTACTAGGACTAGAGGTAGTCTTTGCTGGAAAGCCGATGTAGCTGTAACTGTAACTGCTGACCCCCAATCACACGTACTGTCACTCACAGATCGTCACCGGCGCCGAGGGCTTCTCCGCGACGGGGACGGGGTCGCTCAGGTGAGCGTCTAGTGAGCGCCTGAATCTGAGTTATAGAAGTCTAAGGCCACCAGCAGGTAGCCTGAAGCGTCAGGTTTCCAACGTGCCCACCCTCGTCGGATGGGACTCAGGGTGGTAGCCATGGCATGCAGGCCAGGGTAGAAAAGTGCCGGATCCGGGACAAAGCACCCTCTCTCTAACACGAGTGCAAGCTGATGGCCACGCGGTCACTTGGTGCACGTCGTTCCTTCAAGCGCAGTGCTGCACTCCTTTAGAGAGTGCCCCCCCACACACATACACACACAAACACACATGCCTTCACACACGCTCACATGTCCTGTGCGCTTTGCGCACACACACACACACAAACCTGCCTCTTTGGGCACACACACGCACACAAATCTGTCTCTTTGGGCACACACACACACTCCCCTCCCCTCCCCTCCCCTCTCCCTCTCCCTCCCTCTCCCTCTCCTCTCCCCTCCTCCCTCTCCCTCTCCTCTCCCTCTCCCTCTCCTCTCCCTCTCCCTCTCCCTCTCCCTCTCTCCCCTCCCTCCCTCCCCCCTCTCCCCCCCTCCTCCCTCGTCCCTGCACAGGATGACAGTCCCACCACGCTTCGCAGACCCGTTCACCCGGCCCAATGCCCACATGCCACCTCACACACATGCCCCCCCTCCCTCCCCCCCCCCCCCCCTGCTCCATGCCCCCCCCCCCCCCAGGATGACTGTCCCCCCACGCTTTGCAGACCCGTCACCGCGCCACACGCCACATGCCCCCCCCCCCCGCTTCCTCCCTATCTTACGCAGGATGACCCTCCCCGCTCTTCGCAGACCCGCCCACCCGGCGCACACATGCCCCCCCACACACAGACACACATGCCTCCTCCCTCCCTCTCACCCCCCTGCTCTCTGCCCCCCGCCCCCCCCAGGATGACCGTCCCCCCGCGCTTTGCAGACCCGTCCACCCGGCGTCACACGCCCAAGAAGCAGAACCCGATGTACCAGACGTCCAACAATGGGTACGGGTACCGGGCACCGCAGGTGCGTTCCTCTCTCTCTCTCGCGTGCGTGCGCGCGCGTGCATGCAGTCTCTCTCGCGCGCACTCACCCACTCGAGCATGCACGTGCGCACACACACACACGCACACGCACAATCGCACAATAAAATCGACCACACACGCACACGCACACACACACACACAATGCGCCATCAAAGGCGTCCGACAGACTGTAAAATCGACCCCACACACACACACGCACACGCACACGCAAACCCACCCACACCCACACGCACACAGGACTGCGACATGCCAGACACGTACGCTGCGTCCAGCAACGGGTTCACCGACCGCTTCTATGGCGGGCCGATGAAGGCGAGCGCCCTCAACTCAGCTGTTACAAGATCAAACGTGCACAAGCACCTCGACGACTTCTGAGGACGTCCAAGCGGCTAGTGCTCGTGTGCAGTGCGCCAGCCAGCCAGCCAGCTGTGATGCTGTGTGTGTGCCCCCCCCGCATGTATGTACGTTGAAAGGGGAGGGCGGGTGGAAGAGCAACTGTATGTAGCAGATGTCAGCTTCGTTCCTCAACGCCTGCCGTCGGGGGCATCGGTGTGGAGCCGTGCGCGGGCGGTGCGTGTTGCGTGTGCTCTTCACCGTGACGTCTGACGCCGTGGCCGACACTGTCGTGCGCTGGCGCCACGCTGCACAACTGACAGTACTGGTCTGGACCGTCGACGGCCGTCTTCGACGTGCTCAGTGACCGCGAGTAGGTGCAGCACCAGGTGCTTGTGGTCCGCTTTCCTCGCCGCCAAGGCTGCGGGGAGACGGGCGCAGTTCCATCGCGCGCGCCTCGTGGTTGACGGCGAGCGGGTGGCTGCACCTGCTTGCTAAGTTGCACACCCTCTGGGAGGTGTATGAAGGGGAGGTGGCGTCACACACGCGCGGTGGCGGGTGCAGTGTGGTCGCCGGGTAGAGCTCTGCGGCGCGTGTGCTACCAGCCCCGCTTCTGGTGGTTTGGGGGGAGGCCTCTGGTCCCTTTATGTTTCTATACCTTGGGCTGTCCTCCACCCACTGGAGGTGCCTGTGGCCTGTGCTGCTGCTGGGTGGCGCTACTGTGGGCTATTTTGTAGCTTGACCTTTTGGTGGGCCTTGTGCCTGCTGTCCCGCTCGAACTTTGGAACTGATTGTGACCGCCAGCAGTGGATGTGTAACACTACTCTACGAGCAGAGAGACGAGCGGTCGCCTCGCGGTGCGAACGCGAGTGTGGCGCGCTTCACTGATTGAAGGTCGCGCTGGGGCAATGCAACAGCAATGAACTGGATGCCGTCGTTGTCGCCGTGAACGTGGCGGGTGGTCACTAAGACAACCCTGCCGATACGCACTTTTGAGCGTGTAAGCTCAATATCAGGGTGTGTTGGGCGCACGCGCTGCGTCGAGCGCGTAGCGCCATCAGAGGGAAGATCGCAGGCGGCAGGGCACGCGTGGCGATCAGAGGAGCACAACATGGCGGGGGTGTCACCCATGTCAGCGCTGCGCTCGGCTGCAGGTGATCAGGGGTCGCACATGGGGCGCTGCATGGGGTGGCCAGCTGGCAGTGAGTCGATGTGGGTCGTGGCACTTGACATGTCGGCGTTTGGGGCCTGCATGGCCACGCATGGCGTCGCATGCATGCGCGCATGGGAGCAGTTGCATGCCTGCGTGCACGCACACACACTCCCACATGAGCCTGATGTGTGTGTGTAGTGGGCGACTGGGAGGCATGCGGCGACACGTTTTACGCGAGGGAGCTGCTGTACGACATGGTCTGGGACGACGTCGATCTGCAGGTGAGAGCGCGTGCACACGCGTGCACACACGCACACTAACACACACACGCACACACACACACACGTGCACACACACACACACACGTGCACACACGTGCACACACACACGCACACGTGCACACGCACACACACAACCACACACAACTACACACACACACACTTACACACACACGCACATGCACACGCATCCCCCCCCACACGCCCCCCCCCCCACACACACCTGCGCCGACAGACGTGCCGCGTGACGTGCGCACCGTATGGCGGCCCCATCGCAATCGTGCGTGATGAGCGGCGGCTGGTTGTCGTCACCTCGGGCACTGTGCAGGTGAGCGGGCAGCAACGGCAGGGGGGAGCGTGTGTGTGTGTGTGTGCGTGTGTGTGTGTGTGTGTGTAGTAAATTTTACAGTCCGTTGGATGCCTTTGATGGCGCATTAGACCCGTGTGTGTGTGTGTGTGTGTGTGCGTGTGTGTGTGTGTGTGTGTGTGCCGGTGGGCAGGCAGCACTGTGCAGCACTGTGCAGGTGAACAGGCAGCAAAGGCAGGGGGGAGAGTGTGTGTGTGTGTGTGTGTGTGTGTCGGTGGGCAGGTAGCAGTGGCAGGGGGAAGAGAGTGTGTGTGTGCGTGTGTGTTTGTGTGTGTCGGTGGGCAGGCAGCAGAGGCAGGAGGCAAGTGGAAGAGGGAGAGGGGGGGGGGGGGCTCAGCTACTGTGCAGGTAGAGACAAAGGGGGAGGGGCAGGGGGAGGGGGGCTACCGCCGATGATGATCGCTGGGTGTCGTGGCCATACACACGCACACACGCACACACACGCACACACCTCGGACACTGTGCAGGCAGCATCTGCTGGGGGTGAGGGGGGGGGGAGTGTGCCCGACCCGGCGCAGCCAGGGGTCTGGAGAGAGGGTGTGAGAGAGGGGTGTGAGAGAGAGGGTGTGGGGGAGAGAGAGGGTGGAGGGTGGAGGGTGGAGGCTGGAGGCTGGAGGCTGGAGGGTGCAGAGTGGAGGAGAGAGGGTGTGGAGGAGAGAGGGTGTGAGAGGGGGGGAAGTCAAGCGGTGGTCAAGGTGGCACCAGCTTTTTTTTCTTCAGGTTTTGCACGTACGCGCCCGGAGGACCCCAGGGCGTGAGTTACAAGGCCTAGATTACAAGTCTACGGGGTGGGGGGGGGCTCTACTAGGAGAGCCCACAAGACCACGCAGCGCGCCAGCCTACCAGATGGTGCCAGCTGATACACCACCAACGCTCACCAACGCCCCTCGTCCAGCACCACACACCCTGCCGCACTGCAGCCCCCCCCCACCCCCATCCCCCACACAACTCCCCCCTCCCCCCCGACACGCACACACGCACGCAGCCCACCATCCGTACGTTTGCCGCGTCTGGCCGCCCTTTGGGGGCGGTTGTGTGGGCCCGGCACACACACGCGCACACACACACACACACACATGCACACACACACACACACACGCAGCCCATCATTCGCACGTTTGCCGCGTCTGGCCGCCCACTGGGGGCGTTTGCGTGGGAGCGACACACACACACACACACACACACACACACACACACGCACACGCACAGCCCATCATCCGCACGTTTGCTGCGTCTGGCCGCTCGCTGGGGGCGGTTGCGTGGGAGCGCGGGCGAATCGTCGAATGGGGCTGGAGCGACGCGCTGGAGCTGCTGACGGTGGACGAAACGGGGCGGTGCGTGTATGTGTATGTGTGTGCGTGTGTGTGTGCGTGTTTGTGTGTGTGTGTGTGTGCGTGTGCAGGAGGGCCGGCATGGAGCCACGCGCTGGAGCTGCTGTCGGTGGACGAAACGGGGCGGTGCGTGCATGTGTGTGTGCGTGTGTGTGTGTGTGTGTGCGTGTTAGTGTGTGTGTGTGTGTGTGCGTGTGTGCGTGTGCAGGAGGGCGGGCATGGAGCCACGCGCTGGAGCTGCTGACGGTGGACGAAACGGGGCGGTGCGTGCATGTGTGTGTGTGTGTGTGTGCGTGTGTGTGTGTGTGCGTGTGTGCGTGTGCAGGAGGGCGGGCATGGAGCGACGCGCTGGAGCTGCTGACGGTGGATGAAACGGGGCGGTGCGTGTATGTGTGTGTGTGCGTGTTTGTGTGCGTGTGTGCGTGTGCAGGAGGGCGGGCATGGATCGACGCGCTGGAGCTGCTGACGGTGGACGAAACGGGACGGTGCGTGTATGTGTGTGTGTGCGTGTGTGTGTGTGTGCGTGTGTGTGTGCGTGTGTGCGTGTGCAGGAGGGCGGGCATGGAGCCACGCGCTGGAGCTGCTGACGGTGGACGAAACGGGGCGGTGCGTGTATGTGTGTGTGTGTGTGCGTGTGTGTGTGTGTTTGTGCGTGTGTGTGTGTATGTGTGTGTGCGTGCGTGTGCAGGAGGGCGGGCATGGAGCCACGCGCTGGAGCTGCTGACGGTGGACGAAACGGGGCGGTGCGTGCGCCCATGCATTGTGCCCAGTGCAGCCCTAGCTATGCCTGATGTCTCTGTGAGCCCTATTGGTAGGAGTGTGTGTGTGCGTGTGTGGTGGTGGTGTGTGTCTGTGGGTGAGTGTGTGTGTGTGTGGAGCACGCTGTGGAGGTGCTGATGGTGGACGAGTCGGGGCGGTGCGTGCTTGCGTGTGTCTGTCTTGCGATATACTGTACGAGCGAGCCTCGGCCTCGACTCTTGACCTCCGTGCGGCGCGTGCGGCCTCTTCATGCAGAGGAAGAGGCTGAGCGAGTCTGGCCTCGGCCGTGACTCTTTCAGCGCCGCCAAACAGGCGGAACTAATATCACGTGACCTCCCTCCCCCGCTTCCTTCCCTCACCCGCAGCGTGTGCGTCTTCTCCATGCACGGAGAGAAGCTGCGCGAGTCTGGCCCCCGGCCCCGACTCTTTCAGCGCTGCCCAGCTGGCGGAACTAACGCGTGTCCTCCTCCTGTCACCCCGTTGCCCCCTTCGTGCAGCGTCTGCGTGAGTGCACTCCATTCACGGAAGCTCCACCCCTCCTGCCCCCCGCTGCCCCATCTCAAACGCAGCGTCTGTATATTCTTCATGCACAGAGAGAAGCCGCGCGAGTTTGGCCCCGGCCTCTACTCGCCGAGCGCTGCTCAGCGAACCGGCGACCTCCCCCTGCCCCCGCTCCCCCCACTCACACGCAGCGTGTGCGTCTTCTCCATGCACGGAGAGAAGCTGCGAGCGATTTCGGCCTCGGCCTCCGACTCTTGCAGCGCCGCCCAACAGGCGGAACTAACGCGTGGCCTCCCTCCCCCGCTCGCCCCACTCAACCGCAGCGTCTGCGTCTTCTACATGCACGGAGAGAAGCCGCATGAGTTTGTCGTTGCCTTTGACTCTTTCAGCGCTGCTGAGCAGGTGGCACTTACACGGGACCTCCTGCCCTCACAGTCTCAACTCACACGCAACGTGTGCGTCTTCTCCATGCATGCAAGACCTTAACCGAAATCCTGTCATGCCGAACTCATTCCTCCACATGTTGCGTGTGCGTCTTCTCCATGCACGGAGAGAAGCTGCTTGAGTTTGGTCTTGGCCCCGACGTCAAGCGCTACCCAGCAGGCAGCCCTTACACGTGACCTCATGCCCCCCCCCCTCACCTTGCTTTTCCACACGCAGCGTGTGCGTCTTCTCCATGCACGGAGAGAAGCTGCGCGAGTTTGGTCTCGGCCCTGACGTCGAGCGCGCGGGCGTTGCGGCCGCGCGCGTCGGCGGGGACTCGCTCGTGGTGCTCACGCGCGGCGCGGCGCCGCCGCAGCAGGTGTGTGCATGCGTGCGCGTGTGTGCCTCTGCATCTGCCCCTGCCTCTACCTCGTCACCCTCGAACACCGCCACCGCACACCGCAGCAGGCTCTCACGCTCACGCCAGGCGCCTCAACCACCACCACCACGGCTGCAGGCTCCTCCGGCGGTGCGCTGCCACCACCACCGTCTTTCTCTGCCGCCGGTGCCGCCAACAAGCGCGGGCAGAAAAAGCACGCCCCGCCTACCCCTGCCTCTCCCTCTTACACACACGCACACGGCCACTCGCAGCAGGGGCACCCGCTCACGCCAGGCGCCGCCACCGCGGCCGCCGCCGGCGGCTCCTCTGTCGGCGCGCCGCCAGCACCACCGTCTTCCTCTGCCGCCTGTGCCGCCAGCAAGCCCGGGCAGAAGAAGCACGCCCTGCCCACCCCTGCCTCTCCCTCTCACACACGCGCACTGCCACTCGCAGCAGGGTCACCCGCTCACGCCAGGCGCCGCCGCCACCGCCAGCACCACCACGGCTGCCAGCTCCTCCGGCGGCGCGCCGCCAGCACCGTCGTCGTCCTCTGCCGCCGGCGCCCCCAACAAGCCCGGGCAGAAGAAGCCTCCGGTACCGGCGCTGTGGGCAGTGTCGGGGCTCACGTCCCCGCGTGTGGCGCGGCTCGCTGACCTGCCCGAGTGTGTGCAACGCGACGCGGCGAGCGAGGGGACGGGTGGGGCAGGCGACGGCGGCGGCGGTGCAGCTGGGTTGCGGCTGCTCGGCGGGGGCGGCGGCGGGGGCGCGCCGAGGTGTGTGCGGGCGGGGGGGGGGGGATGTGCACGCACGTGCATGCTCGCACACACATGCATGTGCACACAGGCTCTCTCTCACGCATGCACACACATGTCTACACACACGCACACACTTCCTCTCTCTCTCGTACTCACACACGCACACACTTTCTCTCTCAGACACACACACCATCACACTCTCCCACCTTCGCACACAAACGCACTCTCACACACACACAAATACAAGCTCTCTCACACAACACACACACACACATTGCACTGCGCCAGGGTGTGCCTCGCGGTGCTGGAGCCCCACTTGACGGCGTCTGGCGCGCTGGAGGTGCTGGTGGGGTCCTCGTCTGGAGTGTGCAGGTGGGATTTTCTGCACGCTGCTGAGTTGCTTGCGCGCTTCTTGCTTGCATGCATGCTGCCACCTCGGCCCCCCCTTGTATGCTCACTCTCCCGCGTGGTCATGTCTCTGCCCTGCCCATGTCGGGCATCTCACCCATGCTTGACATCTCACCCCTCTTCTCTCTCTCTCACTCACTAACTCTGTCTATTCCACCTCTTAACCTCTTAACCTCTTAACCTCTTCCTCTTCACCCCAGGGGGATGCTGCCATCTCAGACCTCCCCCCCCCTCGCTCTCTCTCTCTCTTGTTCTCTCTCTTCTCCCTCTCTCTGTCTCTCCACCTCTCTCTTTCTCTCTCTCTCTTTCTGCACCTCTCACCACCTCTCTCCACCTCTCTTTACCTCTCGTCACCTCTCCCTCTTCACCTCTCCCTCTTCACCCCGTAGGGTGGACGACGAGTCGGTGATGGAGCACTTGCTGCCGCCTCGGCCCTCCCCCTTCTGTGTGCTCACTCTCTCCCATGTTCAACACTTCACCCCTCGTCTCTCTCTTACTAACTCAATACATCCCCACCTCTTCCTCTTCACCCCAGGGGTGGCGCTGCCACCTCGGATCTCCCCCCTTCTCTCTCTCTGTCTCTCCACCTCTCTCCTCTCTCTCTGCCTCTCTCTGCCTCTCTCTTCTCTCACTGTCTCTCTCTCTCTCTCTTCTCTCTCTCTCGCCACCTCTCCACCTCCCTTCACCTCTCTCCATCTCTCCCTCTTCATCCGAGGGTGGCGCTGCCACCTCGGATATCCTCCCCTCCTGCCCTATCTCTTTTTCTCTCTAGTTCTCTCTCTTCTCTCTCTCCACCTCTCTCCACCTCCCTTCACCCCCCTTCCCCTCCCTTCACCTCTTCTTCTTCACCTCGTAGGGTGGACGATGAGTCGGTGATGGAGCACTTGCTGCCGGGGCAGACAAACACCGACTCTGTGCGGGTGGGTGGTGGGCTGCGGGTGTCGGGCCTTGTGTGTGGGTTTGTGTGTGGGTGTGTGGGTGAGCTGTGTGGGTGGGTGAGTGAGTGGTGGGATGTGTGGGGTGGGTGGGTGGGTGAGTGTGGGTGGGTGGGTGGTGGGTGGTGGTGGTGGGTGGAGGGCTGTGTGGGGGGTGAGTGGGTGCGTGGGTGGGTGGGGTGGGTGGGGTGGGCTGTGTGGGTGGGTGGGTGGGTGGGTGGTGGTGTGGTGGGCTGGGTGCGGTGGGTGGGGTGGAGGGTGGTGGGTGGTGTGGTGGTGTGGGTGGTGGGTGGTGGTGGTGTGGTGGGTGGGTGGGGGTGGGTGGTGGTGGGTGGTGGTGTGGTGGTGGGTGGGTGGGTGGGTGGTGGGCTGTGTGTGGGGTGGGTGGGTGGTGGGCTGCGGGTGTGGGGCTTTGTGTGGGGGTTGTGTGGAAGTTCGGCATCCTCCATGCAAGTCATGGAATGGACGTGGATCATTGCGCACACACACACACACACACACATATACACACACATATTCACACAACCTTCCTCATATCTGCATGGATTTTGACAAGACCAGACTCTCTGGAAAGCCCTTGGAGAGAGGAACTCACAGTGGCATAATTTTGCTGCACGCAGGTGCTCCGCCTAGCCGTGTCCTCCAACGGGCAGTTTATTGCTGCGTACACGAGCGACGGCGTGGTGCGCGTGTCGAGCGCCGACTTCTCGCGGCAGCTGAGCGAGTTTGACACCAAGGTTGGTGACGCCTGCTGCGTTGTGGTGCACTGCGCTGTGCTGCGCTGTGCTGGGCTGTGTTGCGCTGGGCTGCGCTTGGTGCAAGTGTCGAGCGCCGACTTCTCGCGGAAGCTGGGCGAGTTTTGACACCAAGGTTGGTGGCCTGCTGCGTTATACTGCGCTGTGTTGCGCTGTGTTGCGCTGGACTGCGCTTGGTGCACGTGTCGAGCGCCGACTTCTCGTGGCAGCTGAGCGAGTTTGACACAAAGGTTGGTGGCGCTCGTTGTGACGATTTGCGATGTGTGCTGTGGTGTGTGCTGCCCCCTCCCTTCCCCTACACACACACGCACACAACCTCATCCCACCCTCCCCACTTTGCCACCCAGGCAGACCCCCCCCCCTCCCCGCTTGAGCTCCTCTGGTGCGGCTCCGACGCCATGCGACGCCCCGCTGGCCCGACCTCGTGCTGTCTGCCATGTTGCCCTCCCACTCCTCTCTTTCCCTCACGCAGGCCGCCCCCCCCCCCCGCTCGAGCTCCTGCGATGCGGCTCTGACGCTGTGCGACTCTCCGCTGGCCCAACCTTGTGCTGTGCTCTCTGCCATGTTGCCCTCCCCTTTTCACTCGTGTCTTTCTCTCACGCAGGCCGGCAACCCCCGCTCGAGCTCCTCTGGTGCGGCTCAGACGCCGTACGACGCTCCGCTGGCCCGATCTCGTGCTGTGCTCTCTGCCCCCTCCCTCCCCTTTTCACTCCTCTCTTTCTTTCACGCAGGCCGACACCCCTCGAGCTCCTCTGGTGCGGCTCCGACGCCGTCCTATGCTCCACTGACCTGACCTCGTGCTGTGCTCTCTGCCATGTTGCCCTCCCCCCCCTCCCTTTTTCACTCCTCTCGTTCTCACACAGGCTGACACCCCCCCGCTCGAGCTCCTCTGGTGCGGCTCCGACGCCGTGTTGCTCCGCTGGCCGGAGCTGCTGCTCCTGGTGGGTTGTGCAGCTCGTGTTTCTTGCTTTGATTTGGTTTGGGTTGCTTGACTTGGCCTTGCGTTGCGTAGCGACTGCTCTTTGAAGCTGCTGCTGCTGCTGCTGCTGCTCCTGGTGGGCCCCCCTGCTCGCCTGGCTGCTTTACTTGACCTTGCTTCGTTTTGCTGCCCCGCTCGCCGGTCGCCGGAGCTGCTGCTGCTGCTGCTGCTGCTACTGCTGCTGCTGCTCGCTTTGCTTGCGTTACTTGGCCTTGCTTTGCGCTGCTGCTTCGCTCGCCGGTCGCCGGAGCTGCTGCTGCTGCTGCTGCTCCTCTCGGTGACTCCCTGCTTGCCTGGCTGCCTTGTCAGATCTGCTTTGCTGCTCCAGTAGCCGGAGCTGCACCTGCTTGGTCTGCTACTCGTGCGCGCTTGCTTGCTCACTCGCCTTCTTGTTTTGCTTGCTCACCTTTGCCGCTCCGCTCGTCGGAGTTGCTGCTGCTGCTGCTGCTGCTGCTGCTGCTGGGCCCGCTCCCACCCACAACCCACCCATCCCCACCCCCACACACGCGCGCGTACACACACCAGGTGGGGCCGTACGGCGACGCTGCGAGCTGGGAGACGTCGGGCGAGGCGGTGTCGATCGTGCAGGAGGTGGACGGGGCGCGCGTGCTGAGCAACGGGCGGCACGAGCTGCTCCGAAAGGTGTGGGGGGCGTTATTAATGTCGGTTTTGTTGTCGGTAATTTTCGTGTTGATGGTCGAGGGAGACGGTGTTGATCGTGCAGTCGGTGGACGGGGCGCGGGTGCTCAGCAACGGGCGACACGAGCTGCTCCGAAAGTTGTGGGGGTCGGTTGTTCAACGTCGGTTTGGTTCAATGTCGGTTTTGCTGTCGGTTATTTTTGTGTCGGGCGGTATCAAAAGTGCAGGAGGTGGACGGGGCGCGCGTGCCGAGCAACGGGCGGCACGAGCTGCTCCAAAAGGTCGGGACTGCGAGACATGCATCACAAGTTGCAAGGGTTCAAGCGAAGCTTAACCCAGCTAAGCAGGCAGAGACATCTTCCTACTAAGGGACCCACCAGTCCATCAGAACACTAGTGGGCTAGAGAACCGCCGGCTCCCGACCAACTAGTCTAGCTGGTCCTGCTCCTGCTCCTGCTCCTCCTCCTCCTCCTGCTCCTGCTCCTGCTCAAGCTCCTGCTGGCCCGCGCTGTGCACGTCTCCAGACATCTGCCCCACCATGGCAGATGGGCTTCCGGACTATGCTAGTCCGACTACTACCAATCCTTTAGCCTTCGGGATTTGAAGCTAGAGGTGTCAGAAAAGTAACTTCAGGGATAACTGGCTTGTGGCAGCCAAGCGTTCATAGCGACATAGCTAGACTAGACCGCCGCTCCTACCGGCTAGTCTAGCCCCAAGCAGAGGTCTCTGGAAAGGGAGACAACCTTTATTTCCACCCACTACACTACCTCGCAAGACTTCTCCGGACTTCCCTGTGTGTGACGTCCCCACGCTGCCAGTCTATCTGAACCTTGCATGATGCTCTCTCCCCCCACTTCCCGTAGGTGCCGGCCGCCGTGGCGGACGTTCAGCGCCCCGGCTCCACCGCTCCAGCGGCACAGCTGTGGGATGCGCGCGACCTCTTTGAGCAGGTGCAGTGGGGTGTGTGCTTGCCTGTGTGCGTGTGTGTGTGAGAGGGGGTCGGCGTATTTCTGTGCGTGTGTGCTCGTGTGTGTGTGTGCGTGTTTGTGTGTGTGTGTGTATGTGTGTGTGTGTGCAGCTGTGGGATGCGCGCGAAATCTTTGAGCAGGTGCGCGGTTGTGGGGCCCCACGTGGCGTGTGTGTGCGCGAGAGGAAGGGGGCGGCTTTTTTCTTTGTGTGGGGGTGTGGGGGTGGGGGTGGGGGTTGAGGGTTGAAGTTTGCCCTGCCTGTGCCGTGTCTGTGCCTGACGCCCGCTCCCGCCCTATTTCCTTGCTGTTTCCTGCCTGCGTGCTATCAGGCCAACGCGGCAGCGGATAGCATGCTGCGGCAGCTCGGCCCTTCAGCCTGACAACTGCCGTGCCCTGTCTTGTGTCGGACCAGGCCAACGCCGCGGCCGACCGCATGGTGCGCCAGCTCGGCCCTTCAGCCTGACAACTGCCGTGCCTTGTCTTGTGTCGGACCAGGCCAACGCCGCGGCCGACCGTATGCTGCGCCAGCTCGGCCCTTCAGCCTGACAACTGCCGTGCCCTGCCTTGTGTCTGATCAGGCCAACGCGGCAGTGGATCGCATGTTGCGGCAGCTCGGCCCGCGCCACTTCAGCCTGACAGCCGCTTGCCTCCCGCTTACACCCACCCCCCCTCCCGCGTGTCCTCTGCCCTCGCAGGCCAACGCCGCGGCCGACCGCATGCTGCGGCAGCTCGGCCCGTGCGAGCTCTCGTCCGCAGTAGCGTCGTGCATCGACGCGGCTGGCCTCGACCTCTGTCCTCCGCGGCAGAAGGCGCTTCTGCGCGCGGCCGCGCTCGGGTCGGCGTTCTGCGCGCCTGCGGGCGGTGATGGGGGCGGCAGCGGCGGCGGTGGGTGTACATTTTGGCATTTTCTTGTGTCCCATCATCCTACCTCCTATATGCACCCGAACAGACATTAAGAGTCGTGGGGCGGCTGCTGCGCGCGACGGCGCTCGAGTCGGCGTTCTGCGCGCCGGCCGGCGACGACGGGGGCGGCAGCGGCGGCGGTAAGTGTACATTTTGGCGCTGTTTTGTGTCCCATCCTACCTCCTATGTGCACCCAAGTAGACATTGAGAGTGGTGCGGCTGCTGCGCGCGGCAGCGCTCGGGTCAACGTTCTGCACGCCTGCGGGCGGCGACGGGGGCGGCAGCGGCGGCGGTGAGCACCGGGTCTCGCCTTGCGTATTGCTTGCAGTTGGGCTGTTAACAGTTTGCAGTACGCACCCTCGGGGCGTGGGATTGAGGGAGAGAGAGAGATTGAGCTGCCTCGAGACGGACTCCCAAGCTGCTCCCAAGCCCTGCTTATTGTTTTTATATATATAGTGTGTCAAGAAGCACGCAAGATTGCTGTTGCACACGTGTTTGCTTCTGTATATAAGCGCCCTGGGCGCCGGCCGGCGGCGACGGGGGCAGCAGCGGCGGCGGTGGGTGTAAATTTTGGCGCGAGTTTTGTGCCCCATCCTATCTCCCATGTGCATCTGAATAGACATTAAGAGTGGGGCTGCTGCTGCGCGCGGCCGCGCTCGGGTCGGCGTTCTGTGCGCCTGCGAGCGGCAACGGGGGCGGCAGCGGCGGCGGTAGGTGCACATTTTGGCACGTTGTTTTGGGTCCCATCCTACTTCCAGTATGCAACCGAATAGACATTAAGAGAAGTGGGGCGGCGGCTGCGCGCGGCCGCGCTCGGGTCGGCGTCCTGCGCGCCGGCGGCGACGGGGGCGTCAGTGGCGGTGGTGGGTGCGTATACTGACTTTCCTCACTATCGGAGTGGGTTGGATGACTGGTAGTAGTGAGTGCATGCTTACTACACGTGGGGCCGTGGGTTACCGTGGGGTGCGGTCGCTCGGGTCAATCTGCCGCGCGCTAGAGGGCACTGCTGCATGCGGCAGCGCCCGGGTCGGCGCTCTGCGCGCCGGCTGGCGGCGACGGGGGCGGCAGCGGCGGCGGTGGGTGTCCACCTGGCCGCTGTTTTTGCGCATGTGCACCAGAAATTTGGGGCTCGATTAACTGAAGCGCGTTCTCGTCGCCGAGCCCCGGACCCAGCAATGCGGCGCTGCTGGTGACGAGGATCTCCGTGTCGCTGACGAGCGGGGTAAAATACAACTGGCCCGGCTCCTGCTAGACTGCCTCTCGGTGGAACACTTCAGGAGCGGCTTGCCCGGCGCTGCCATGGCTTGGCGAGTAGCCGCGGCGCTGCCGCGGCCCGTGCTGGGAGACGGCCCTTATCCTCCCCCCATGCAGGACGCCATGCGGCACCGATCTCGACGAGTTGATCGACGAGCGGAGGAGCTGGCGCCCGTCAATGCATGCTGACATTGGTCAAGATGGCTGCCCGTGGAGGCGGGCTACCATCACGGCTTCAGCGGTGGCGACCGCCGAGGCAACACAGAGTAAATCCGCTTCACCAATCGCAGCGTTCGTCACCGCGCTCATCCTCGGGGTCGCTCGTCTGCCGGTGACTGGCGTTGGAAGGTCTTCAGGCAGCCTCCATGACAACTCTGTCGCCCATGCACCCCTGGAGGGTGGGGCCTGGCCATGCATGAGGCATGGGGCGCCGGCTGAGCCCCATGCAAACGAGAGCTGGACAGCCATGCACTGCCAGGCGGGGACCGTTCCAGTCAGCGCCAGTCGGCTCTGCCGGCTTGACTGGCCACAAGGCCACTACTGTGACCCTGAGGAAGGTCCTCTCTATATGCTCCTTGCCAGACATGTCTCTCAGAGACCGCTGTTTGGGGAAGTCTAGCCGGCGGGAGCGGTAGTCTATCGGCCGGGAGCCGGCGGTACTCTAGTACTTAAGTGTGCTGGAGTATCGGCGGGTGTCTCTAGTAGAAGAGTAGCCTGCTTAGCTGGAACCCCCGTGTTACTGTTACTGCACCAGAATGAACGGCAGGAGTGAGGGCGCTGCTGCACGCGGCAGCGCTCGGGCTTGTTGTTTGTGTATATAGAGATTGTGTCAACAAGCACGCAAGATTGCTGCTGTGTGCGTGTTTGCTTCTGTATAAGCACCCTGGGTGCCGGCCGCCGGCGATGGGGGCGGCAGCGGCGGCGGTGGGTGTACATTTTGGCGCGTTTTTTACGTACGTACGTACGGACGGACGGACGGACGGACAGACAGTCAGACGGACGGACGGATGGATGGTAACATCGACCACCACACGCGCCCACGACCCATCAATGTGCAGGTGCCATTGCGTTCTACTCCACCTGCACAAAGCTGCGTGTGCTCAACGCGCTGCGCGAGCCGAGCCCGGGCATGCCACTCACGATGCCTCAGCTGGAGGCACTCACGCTGCCGGTGGTGGTAGGAAGGTGGGGTTTTGTATTTTTTTTTCTTGGAATCAAAGCCCTGGCTTGATGCAGGCTTGATGGAGAAGCCGAAAGGTGACTTCAAGTGATCGGTGTTGGTTCCTGCATGGGTGGACCAGGGTGGACCAGGGGCATGCCACTCACGACGCCTCAGCTCGAGGCTCTGACGCTGCCGGTGGTGGTGGAAAGGTAGATTTCTGGGTGGATTTCTGTGTGGGCTTTAAGGGTTGCTTTGGTAGTGGGCCAGGGGGGCATGCCACTCACGATGCCTCAGCTTGAGGCACTCACTCTACCGGTGGTGGTGGGCAGGTGAGTTTCTTGGTGTTTTTTAGCGTTGCTTTGATATTGTATCAGGGGACATGTCGCTCACACCCCTGAACCCTCCCCCCCTCCCATACACGCATGCACACAGGCTCGTCGCGTACCGAATCGCCGGCAGCAGCACAGCGGCACAACAACAACCACACACACATACACACACGCACACACACACAACCAACCAACCAAGCGTCACATGAGCCCGTCCGCATGCACCGGCAATGCCTGTACTACTTAAAGCAATACACCCCGGCGCACACACACACACATGCACACGCACATGCACACACACACACACACACACACACGCACACACACACAACCAACCAACCAAGCGTCACATGAGCCCGTCCGCATGCAGTGGCAATGCCTGTACTTCTTAAAGCAATACACCCCGGCACACACACACACACACACACACACACGCACACGCACACACGCACACACGCACTCACACACAACCAACCAACCAAGCGTCACACGAGCCCGTCCGCATGCACCGGCAATGCCTGTACTAATTGAAGCAATACACCCCGGCACACACACACACGCAAACGCACACGCACACGCACACACACCAGGCTTGTCGCCTACCACGAGTGGTTGCTCGCATACCAAATCGCCGGCACGCTGCAGCAGCACGGCGGCGGCGCAGCGTACACCGAGTCCCTGGCTGGGTCACTACCGCCGCCAACGTCGCATGGTGCGTGTGGGAGTGAGTGTGGGATGGAGAGAGACGGACGATTTTGCATAGTCGGTCGGACGCCCATGTTGGCGTGTGTGGAGTGTGTGTGGAGTGTGTGGAGTGTGTGGAATGTGTGGAGTGTGTGGAGTGTGGCGTGTGGAGTGTGTGGAGTGTGGAGTGTGTGTGGGGCAGCGAGGGGTGTGTGTGATGTGGATGTGAGGGCGCAAAGAGTAAGACGGGGACATGGTGTAGAGAGTATGTGTGAGAGAGTGAGGAGAACAGGGTGTCCGTAAACAGCCAAGCCTGAAACTTGCAGCACCCGTCGCCTCCCATCCCTACCATATTCCCAACTCACGAGGCGCCCCCCCGACCACATCAGGCGTTATGACTTGCGCGTCTCAGACGTTGGGGCTGTGGTAGGGCCTCCCCCACCTTCTCCTCCCCCCAAACACCCTCAAAGAGCCATGTACGCACGTAGCACACAGCGCTCATGCCGTGTGTTGGGTGTCGAAGTGCTCCTGCCCCGTACTAGACAGTCTTGCCCATCCGAGTCAGGGGACACATGTGCACACACACACACACACACACACACACACACACACACCTCCATCGCCGACCAGCTGTCAGGCAGCGTCCCGGTGAGCGCGTTGCTCCCGAGTTGGAGCAGCCTCTGCACACACAGAGAGAGAGAGAGACATTTGTTACAATTCCCACCGCACGGGCAACCTGGATTACGGCTCATGCCTGTGCCAACTAAAGCACACACACCGGCAATCGTTTCAGAAGTAAAAAACACCCTTGGATCTCAAGTTCGTTTGCTGCGGGTGACCAGCCATATGCGCTCACACGAGAGGATATCCGTGGGCTTGGGGATTTTGGTAGGGACAGGTAGCAGGACGTCAGCCGATCATCATCGCCGCCGCCAATCTTCATGGTGGGATGAACAGGTAGGATGAACAGGTAGGATGAACAGGTAGGCAGAGGTCGGCCGATGGAAGAAGGTGGTACGTGGCGGACGACATGCTCGCTCTGTGAATGGGAGGGTGGGTGTAGCAGGGGAAAAGGGGGTGCAGGAGGGGAGCGGGAGAGGGATGCAGGAGGGCGGGAGGGTGCAGTCACCATGGGGCGGGGACTGCATGCGGGCGCCCACATGGGGTGCCCGCATGGGCGCATGGGACGGAGGAGGGGAACTCCATGTTGGGGCCAAGGTGGCGCAGGTACTCGACGTGGGGGGCGGCGTGGATGACGGAGGAAGGACTCTGTAGAGTGAGTAGCTGACGGAGGCGGTCCATGCGGCAGCGGCGATCTGTGGTGAACCGGATTCTGCACACACACACACACACACACACACACATGCAAAACACACACACACACACCTCCATGGCCGACCAGCTGTCTGGCAGCATCCCGGTCAGCGCGTTGCTCCCGAGTTGGAGCAGCCTCTGCACATACACACACACACACACACACACAACACCCATGCACACACACACACACATGCGCACACACACATGCAAACACACTCACACACACACCAGGGGTGAACCCGCCGATCGGATTCCGATGAACAGGGCGCCCGAAGGGCGCAAAACCGATGAGTGTTTTGGGGTGGGATCGGGAAAACCGATGCTACCAACTCTGCTCATGGGTGCCCTGTGGATCTGCACAGAGTTGCTTCCAGGCCTGAAGTTTGCCAGCCTACTGGTGGCGCTCACCAAGGCTGGCAAAACCAGTATTAACGCAAACAACAATCGGTCGTACTTTACGGCGTGTGTACTCACCCTCTCCTCAGTCCTCCTGAGCCGTCAGCTCGTACAAATTCGAGCTGCCCCCTGTTTTACGCTTATGGTTGATGGCAGTACCGACTGCAGTACCGAGGATCACCTTCTAATCTATGTTGTGTACTGTGCCGAGCTCCTTGAGCCGACAGTAGAGTACCTATGTACTGTGAAGCTGTCTCAAGCCGGTGCAGACTCTATCCACGATGGTCTTATTAAGGTGATGGAGGTGCTGGAACTGGACAGCAGCCGCATGGTCGGCTTCTGCACCGACGGCGCAAACGTGTTCACTGGCTGGCGCAATGGCGTTATGACAAAGCTTAGGCGGATGAACCCCTACCTACTGTGTGCACTTGTTATGGTGGATGTACCACCAGAACTAAGACCACCCTTACCACAGCATGCAAAGCACTTGACACTATTACTTCCAACGTGCACCACCTGTTCTGCAAGAGCGCCAAGAGGACCAGCGAGTGGGAGTTATTTGCCAAAAAGAAATACCCCAATCTGACCCGCTTGAAGTTTCCGAATTTTACTACAACGCGTTGGTGGTCTCGCAAGGAAGCCACGCTGGTTCTGCGCCTCAACCTCCACGCTTTGATTGAATACCTGACCCTTAGGAAGGACTGCCCGATGAGGTGTAGACGCGCTCAAAGACGTGGGAAAAGGCTAGGCTCGTTCTGTCGAAGCTCTTGAGTTATAAGCAGGCAGTCTTTTTGTTTCTACAGATCGATTTGCTGAGCCCTGTTGATAAGCTTTCCAAGGCGTTGCAGAGCAACAGCATTAAGCCCCTCGACCTGAAAAAACGTTTGACCGCCACCATTGCCCAGCTGAACGTTTTTAAGAACCTAACCTTTTTTTCTGCTGAGACCTGCCCAACTGCCAAGGGTCTAGTTGATAACGTCGATGATGACGGGGTGTGGACCCCGCCCACCACCTCAGGCGCCCCACCACCTGCCAAGGTCAAGTTTTTCAAGGGCAATTTCAAGATGACCACCGCATACAAGTTTGCAGCAGATTTTGCTGACGCGGCCATTGAGAGCCTGAAGGAGAGTTTTTTCGACGACGACCCCTCCCTTGATATTCTGGCCTGCTTCACCATCTTTGACCCAGTTCAGTACATTGGTATGGGGCACGCAGAGCTCGATGACTTCGGCAACGATTCCTTTCAGCAGCTTAAGGACCACTTCTGGTCCGGGGATGGGCTGCCCAACTCTCCCTTCTCTGCGCGCGGCGAGTCATTCATGGCCACGCTCGATACTGAGTTCAAGCATGTCAAGACCGTCATCAAGGACAGGCTGGCGCTCACCCCCTCGGCAACTATGCTCAACCTGTGGCGCTTCATTGCGCGCAGCTCCGACTCTCTCATGGTGCCCAACATCATCCTACTCATGAACGTGTACTACGTGATGGCTCTGCACACCGCCGAGGTCGAGCGTGGCTTCAGCATCCACCGCATCCTCAAGAACCGCCTCCGCAGCCGCCTCATGATCCTCATGGTGGACTCCCTGCTCCGCATCTGGCACCTTGCCCAGTCGTTCACCGGCCCGAGGGAGTCAGAGAACAACAGCCTGATCAACGAGGCTGCAGAGAAGCTGTCCGGTGCCTCCCTGCAGTCTCAGGGAGTCAACCCCCCCAGCCTCTTGAAGAGGCTGGTCGAGGAGGTGAGCCGCGTGCAGGTTTCGTTCCTTGATCGCGATCTGGACGAGGCTGCAAGGCTGCTGGAGAAGGAGGGGCTGGAGGACGTCGACCCGGCGGTCGCGTTTGATGTTGAGGGGAACATTGTTGAGGAGGAGGACGCTGGTGAGCCTGATGAGCTCGAGTCCGACGAAGACGACTTCCCCCTCATTGACCTTAAGAAGCGCTTTTGCGCTGTCTACTGTTTTCCCTGTTGTCGCCTCCTGGCCCCACAGGGCACCCTCAGGGCCTGATTTATTTATTTATTTTGATTCGGAATAATTCTAAATTTGATTGATCATGGTGGTGATTTCCGCGTTGACGCACATGCAGCTAGTGGGGATGTGAGTGAGAGAGTGGAAGGGGCACTATCGTGTCTGACGTAGGTAATCTCTAAGAGAGAACGGCATGAACTGTAAAGCCACGAAGCTGTCTCTGACTCTGAGGAAGTTGTGTGAGAGACCGTATCACGGCAACAGAAGCCTACGGACAGCAAGGGTCCGGGGGCGCAGCCCCCGGGAAAAAATGGCAAGCCGATGAGTCTATGAGGCCCTCTCCTGGAAAGCCGATGAGTCCATGAGGCCCTCTCCTGGAAAACCGATGAGTGGCATGCCCCCGAATACACCCCTGACACACACTCACACACACACACACACACACACGCACACACACATACATACACACGCGCACACACACACACACACACAGTGCCCACGTCTCCCGCGCTCGCCGCGGCCGGCGCAAGTCTCATGGTCCTTCCCTCACCGCCCTCTGGCATCATGTCTAGCGCCTTTTTCACTTTGTGGTCAATAAAAACATTGAACAACACAGGAGCAATGACGCACCCCTGTCGCACACCAGACGACACGGGGAATTCGTGCCCGATTTTCCCAGCCAGCCGCACGGCAGCTGCGGTGTTGGTGTGAAGATCCTCCAACAGATCAATAATGTGCGGATTAATTAAGAAACTATATAATCTAAGGACTCTCCACAGTGCCGCACGGTTTATGCAATCGTAAGCTTTAGAATAGTCGACAAATGCCACAGCTATGCATTGTTTGTACTCGGCATGTGCCGCGCTCAGCGAGCGCAGAGTAAAAATTGCATCAACAGTGCCTCTGCTTTTTCTGAAACCACCCTGAGCCTCATGCAACTGACCATCAACCTGCGTGGAGACGCGGTGCAGAAGTATGGCAGCGTACACTTTCCCGGCAAAAGAGAGAAGGCTTATACCGCGGTAGTTACCAGGGGAGTCACGCGGACCCTTCCCCTTATATAACGGTGTGATAATAGCAGTTTTCCATTCCCTCGGGGCTCTCCCCGACCGCCATACGGCGATGATGACCCGGTGGAGCCATGCGATGGCAGGTGGGCACCGCAACAGCATGGCGTCCAGCTGGTCACCGCCCGGAGCGGCGGCCGAGCGCAACACACACACACACACACACACACATAAACACACACACACACACAGTGCCCACGTCGCCCGCGCTCGCTGCGCCTGGTGCCGTTCCCATGGGCCTTCCCTCACCTGCCCCTTACCCACACACACATCACACCGCCAAACCCCCTCACAAGCACACACACACACACACACACACAGTGCCCACGCACACACGTACACATGCACGCGCACACGGACACGCGCTCGCGCACACACACACACACACAGTGCCCACGTCGCCCGCGCTCGCCGCTGCCGGCGCCGGTCTCATGGGCCTGCCGTCTGCCACGCCCGCACTGGGGCTGATGGGCGTCGCGGGAGGCAGCGCGCAGCTGCTCGCAGCTGCACCCCAGGAGCGCGTTCTATTGCAGGTGTGTGGGCTGTTCATTAATAAGCTAAGAAGCCCTGACTGAGGCCTTACATATAACCCTTAGGCCGCATGGGTCTTCCGTCTGCCGCGCCCGCACCGGGGCTGATGGGCGTCGCGGGAGGCAGCGCGCAGCTGCTCGCAGCTGCACCCCAGGAGCGCGTTCTATTGCAGGTGTGTGGGCTGTTTATTAATAAGCTAAGAAGCCCTGACTGAGGCCTTACAGATAACCCTTAGGCCGCATGGGTCTTCCGTCTGCCGCGCCCGCACCGGGGCTGATGGGCGTCGCGGGAGGCAGCGCGCAGCTGCTCGCAGCTGCACCCCAGGAGCGCGTTCTATTGCAGGTGTGTGGGCTGTTTATTAATAAGCTAAGAAGCCCTGACTGAGGCCTTACAGATAACCCTTAGGCCGCATGGGTCTTCCGTCTGCCGCGCCCGCACCGGGGCTGATGGGCGTCGCGGGAGGCAGCGCGCAGCTGCTCGCAGCTGCACCCCAGGAGCGCGTTCTATTGCAGGTGTGTGGGCTGTTTTATTAATAAGCTAAGAAGCCCTGACTGAGGCCTTACAGATAACTCTTAGGCCGCATGGGTCTTCCGTCTGCAGCGCCCGCACTGGGGCTGATGGGCGTCGGGGGAGGCAGCGCGCAGCTGCTCGCAGCCGCACCCCAGGAGCGCGTGCTGCTGCAGGTGTGTGGGCTGTTTATTTATGATCGTAGCTTAAGCTAGGGCTTAGAAGCCCTAGCTGAGGTCCTGAACCCACACGGGCTGCCGATGGGCGTCGCGGGGGGGAGCGCGCAGCTGCTGGCGGCCGCATCCCAGGAGCGCGTTCTATTGCAGGTGTGTAGCGCACCACTTGTGTTGATGTGTGAGCTAAGAACCCCTGACCAAGACCAACCGCCAAGAAGCCCTAACTGAGGTCATAAACCCCAAGGCCGCATGGGCCTTCCGTCTGCCGCGCCCGCACCGGAGCTGATGACGTTGCGGGAGGCAGCGCGCAGCTGCTGGCGGCCGCACCCCAGGAGCGCGTGCTGTTGCAGGTGCACCATTGGTGAACCAACCGATTACCAACCGCTAAGAACTCCTAACTGGGGCCCTGGGGCAGAAGGCACGTGCGGCCTGTCCCAGGGTCGCTTGTGCCGTCTGTCTGCTCGCCCGCTGCTGGGCCTCATTTATTATGGGGGGGGACTGCGCAGCTGCTCACGGCCGCACCCCAGGAGCGCGTGCTGTTGCAGGTGTGTGGGCTCTCGATGAGGAGATGGACCCCCTTATGAGAGCTAGGAAACTTGGAAAGAAACCCCCGGGCCGGTTGATAGGCCCGCCTACCTGCTGTTCTAGTCAACCCTGCTGCCTACCTGCTGCCTACCTGCTGCCTACCTGCCAAATGCTGAAGCCCTGAAGCACCCGTCCCCTGGCTGTGCTGCTGTGGGCGACCGCCATTATCAGCGCAATCAGCAGCTCGCCCCTCTCTGAAATCATTTACGCTTTAGAGACGTTCTACTAGGCTCATGAAGTCGGAGTAGAGGATGTGGCGAAGAGACGAAGAGGCAAAATGGCAGCGGTTTTGACTTCTCTGTTGAAAATTATAACAGAGACCAATTTTGGTCTCTCACCCTCTCTGGCATCTGAGTCGGCGGAACCGCAACGCTCTGCTGCACTGCTGCTGCATCCCAACTCGATCACTCCCAACTCGATGTTCTACGCCCGTCCCATGCCCGTCCCGGCTACGTTGCTGCTACATCCCAACTCGATTACTCCTGTCTGTGCCCCGCAGTGGGCCGCCGCAAAGATCTCCGCACCCGGCAGTGCGTCCCTCTCAGATTCTGACCTCAAGGATCGGATTGCCGCCAAGCTGCGGGAGTGCCCCGGGTGCCACTACGCGCCGCTTGCGGGGCATGCACAGGTGCGTGGGTTGGCACACTGTCTCGCTCGTATCTCTTTCTCTCTCTCTCTCTCTCTCTCTGTCCCTCTCTCTCTCTCTCTCTCCTTCTCTCTCTGTCTCGCGCCCTCTCTCTCTCGCTCCCTCTTTGGAGTTGGTGGCCAGGGTTGGTGGGTGGGTGGGCACACACGCACGGACACACGCACAGACACACACACACATACATACACACACACACACGCACACACACACGCACATTCCATTCCATTCCAAAGTGTTACATGCAACAGCACTACCCGTACTAAAGTACAAGCAATGTTCCAGAGGTCAAATGGCACATGTGTGTCGGTCTACAGCGGGTGACCAATCAGCGCTAAGAGGGGTACATCACATGGCGGGTGGGGTTGCCACTCTGGCCAACCAACTTCAACTTCAATCGCGGCGTATCATCTCCCCATGGGCCGATTAATTCCATGGGGCGATATTCGGGTGTAGGCAGGCCTAGAGGACGTCGGATCAGCTCCTCGATGGGGCGACAGACGAATGTAGGCGGGCCTGGGATAGGGGGCAGCGGCGGATCATCTCCATGAGCCCACGAACTCGATGGGGCGATGATGAACGTAGGCAGGGGCGCAGGGATGGGGAGGCGGATCATCTCCATTGGCCTCTGAACTCCAAGGGGCGATGATGTAGGTAGGCAGGGGGCGGAGGCAGGGGCGAGGGAGGAGAGGCTGGGGCGTGGGGGGTGGTGAGGCGGATCATCTCCATGGGCCTGTGAAGTCCATGGGGCGATGATGTAGGTAGGCAGGGGGTGGAGGCAGGGGCAAGGGAGGAAAGGCTGGGGGGAGGGGGGGGGGAGGGAGGGCCATGGGGTCGGCGCGCGTGAGGGCGCATGGGCGGGAGGCGCATGGGGCGGGGGTGCATGGGCCTGCATGGCGCGCACATGGGACGGCGAGCTCCATGTGGGGGTGGAGCGTGGGCGGGTTGTCGACTGTGGGTGGGTGAGGGTGGGGGAGAGTTGGACTGTGTAGTTTGGAGCGTGTCAAGGGGGGCGAAGGGTGCTGAAGGGGGGCCATGGCGATGGGAGGTTCTCTGTGGTGCATGGTGGCGTGGCGCCGCAGTGGGGCGCGGCCGAGGATCCTCGGCGGAGGCGAGGCGGTCTGGGATGCGATCTATAGTCGACCGAGGAGCTGTTCGGCGCTGGCGAGGGCATGGAGACGGGCTCTGTGATGACATTTTGAATTTGGGTGTCGAGTTGCTCGGTTCGTTGAGGCTGCCCTTCAGACGAAGGCGATGGTGGATAGTTCAGGATGGGCCGCAGTACATAGGCGGCAGTCGACGGGGGAGGCGGGGCGATGAGGGGGATGGGCGACGGCGACTCACGTGGGCCGACCGCCGCGACTCGCACGCACACACACACACACACACACGCACAGGCACACAAAAATGCACACACACACACGCATGCACGCACGCACGCACGCACACACGCACGCACGCACACACGCACGCACACACACAGGCCATCGGGCGCCGCACCCTCGCGCTCAAGCTTCTCGAGGAGGAGACGTCCTGCTCGCTCCAGGTGGGTGGGTGGAAGCCTGGTGGCAGCTGGGTGGTAGCTGAGTGGAAACTGGGTGGAAGCTGAGTGGAAGCTGCCATGGTTGTAGGGGTAAGTGCCCAGCAGAGCGTCGCGCATCCTGTGCACCAACGTGGACAACATTTCCTCACAACGCAGGTCCCGCTGCTGCTCTCCCTCTCGATCGGCGCCCCCGCAGCGTCGACCGTGACAGCCGGTGCTGGCGCTGGCGCTGCTGGGGGTGCTGGTGGTGGTGCGGCGGCACTTGACGAGGACGGGGACGTGCTGCTGCGCGCGCTGAGAAAGGCGGTGGAGAGCGGGGACACAGACCTGGTGCGACTTAGCCACTTGATGCAGTTATCTCAAAACATCATATAAACTCACTTGACTACTGACAAATTGACCGACAGCGTGACCATTGTGGTTATGATTAGGACGGGGACGTGCTGCTGCGCGCGCTGAGAAAGGCGGTGGAGAGCGGGGACACAGACCTGGTGCGTGTATGTATGTGTGTGGCGGCCTGTCTACCTGTTCTGATGACTGATTTGACTCGTAACAGATCAGCCAACAGAGAGGCCATTTGGGTACTGTTTAGGACAGGTACATGTTGCTGCGTGCGCTTCGGAAGGCTGTGGAGAGCGGTGACACACAGACCCGGTGCGTGTGCGTGGCTGCTTGCGTGGCTCATGCATACTGTTGACTGCATTCCTACTGACTGATTAAGCTACCAGTTCTGGTACAAGCAATGCAGCCGAAAGGACTTCCCAAAATCCTAGAACCTTACACCCCCAAATTCCAAAACCCCAAACCACCCCTCACCCCCCCCCCCAAACCGCCCCTCACCCCCCTTAACCGCCCCTCAGCCCTTAACCCTTAAACCACCCCTAATCAGCCACCATTAAACCCCAAATTCCCAAACCCTTCCATGTGCAGGTCTACCTCATCCTCTTCCACAGCTTAGAGCACGTCACCCTGCAGAACTTCCTGAAACCCCTAAACCCTAAACCAACCCTACGCCCCAAACCCTAAACCACCCCTAAGCCCCAAATCTCCCAAACCCTACCTGCAGGTCTACCTCGTTCTCTTCCACAGCTACAAGCATGCCAGCCTGCAGGAATCCACAATGATGCCAATCTCTTCGCGCACGCGTGCTGCAAAGCGACCGTGGGCCGACTGAAACCTCTCCACCACTCCTTCCACACCCACCCACCACAACTGACAGCAGTCCTACTCCTGCCATGCGAGAGACCAATAAACAGAGAACAAAAAATCTGGTGCAATCTTGCCTCACGTCTTGCCTCTTTGCCTCGTCCTACTCCGACTCACTGAGCCTTAGTGGAACGGCTAAAGCAGAAGCGCAGCCTGCAGGACACGTCCTGGGATCCGAAACCCGAAACCCTCCGACCCCTTGAACCCTCCACCCAAATCCCCCCCCTCCACCCAAATCCCTCCCCTCCCCTTCTCCTGCCACACCTGCGCAGGTCTACCTCGTCCTCTTCCACACCTACAAGCACCGCAGCCTGCAGGACTTCTGGGCCATCATCTCGTCGCGCGCGCTCGCGCGGAACCTCTTCCTCAAGTTCTGTAGGGCGAGGGAGCCAGAGCTGCTAGAGACGATCCTGACCGTGCGGCACCAGGTAAAAAACCTATTGTAGGGTTTCAACCCCTAGAAATTCTGACCCTGACCAGCCCTAAACCCCTCGATCCTTTAGGGTTTAGAACCCCTTAACGCAACACCTTGCAAGGAGAGGGAGCCAGAGCTGCTCGAGACGATCCTGACCATGCGGCACCAGGTAAACCCTAGTTTGGGAATATGGGTTTGAAGGCCTGTAAGATTGGACCCCCAAATCCTACAACCCGAAACCCCGCCCCTGAAACCCTTACCCCAAACCCTGGAAGGGAGCCAGAGCTGTTCAAGACGATACTGACCGTGCGAAGGTGTGATGTGCGCACGCGCGGCAGCCAACGATGCCCTGTTCAACATCATCCGTGCTGCTCTTCCCAAGTACGCCGCGCACGCCCTCCGGGAATTCGGAACTGACAGCCCCGTCGCGTCACTGCATGACTGGATCCGTTGTCCTCTTTGCACTCGTTTTTGCGCTCGGCCTTTGCAATCACATTTGCGTTCCGGTCCACGACGTCAGCTCTGGCTGACAACGACACTCAACACGTGCGCGAGCGGGAGGTTGCGTGGGTGTGTCGGGGAGGGGGGCACGTGTGTTTGTGTGCAGGTGGAACAACCTATCTGGGTCTGCCGACTTCAGTTTATCTGTGACGATCTCTCTCCGATCTCTCTCTCTCCTTTTCCCTCTCTCTCTCCTTTTCTCTCCTTTTCTCTCCTTTTCTCTCTCCTCTTCTCTCTCTCTCTCTATCCTTTTCTCTCTCTCTGCCCCTCTGCGCAGTTCATCAACCTCGCAGACCACCAGGTCGCCACAGCGCTCAAGGTGTACGTCGCGTCACGTCGCACACTGTGCAGACACACACACACCACACACACACGCACACGCACACGCACACACACATACACACACACACACGCACACACACACGCACACACACGCACACACACACACGCACACACGCCGACACACACGCACACACACAGGTGACCGACCTGGCAGACCTCCAGGTCGCCACAAAACTCAAGTTGCTGCCAACAGACACACACACACACACACACACACACAAACACACACACAAACACACGCACACGCACTCACACACACCCAGGTGACTGACCTCGCAGACCATCAGGTCGCCACAGCGCTCAAGGCGTACGTTGCGGCGCACACACACACACACATGCACACGTGCACACACACACGCACACACACTGAGGTGACCGACCTGGCAGACCACCAGATCGCCACAGCACTCAAGTTGCTGCCAATAGACACGCACACACACACACACACCCACACACGCACACACACACGCACACACACAGGTCATCGACCTCGCAGACCACCAGAATGCCACAGCACTCAAGTTGCTGCCAACAGACACACACACACACGCACACACACACGCACACACACACACACGCACACAGGTGAGCGACCTGGCTGACCCCCAGGTCGCCACAGCGCTCAAGGCGTACGTCGCGTCACACACTGTGTGCAGCAGCAGCACACACGCACACACACACACACACACATACATACCGAGAGAGGGAGAGAGAGGAGAGAGAAAGCAAGACACACACACACACACACAGGTGACTGACCTAGCTGATCACCAGGTCGCCCCAGCGCTTAAGGCGCACGTCGCATCGCACACACGCACACACACACACACACACGCACACACACACACACAGGTGACCGACCTGGCAGACCACCAGGTCGCCACAGCGCTCAAGGCGCATGTCGCATCACACACTGTGCGCAGCAGCAGCACACACGCACACACACACACACATACCGAGAGAGGGAGAGAGAGAGGAGAGAAAGCAAGACACACACACACACACACACAGGTGACCGACCTCGCTGATCACCAGGTGGCGACAGCCCTCAAGGCGTACGTCGCGGTGCGCACACACACACACACACACACACTGAACATGCACACGCACGGGCACACAGGTGACCGACCTGGCAGACCACCAGGTCGCCACAGCGCTCAAGGCGTACGTCGCGTCGCACACTGTGCGCAGCAGCAGCGGCAGCAGCAGCAGTACGGTGGCAGCAGGGGCGGCTGCGTCTGGTGACCAAGCGCTGCTGAAGCTGACTGCTGCGCTAAGTGACGCGGGGACCAAGTATGGAACGGTGAGTGGTGCCTGCATGTTGTTCGTAGGTTGGGATGTGGGGTGTTGGCGCCCTGGTAGCTGGGAGGTAGGAGGGGCAGCAGCAGCAGCGGCGGCAGGAGCGCATCAGGAGCAGGGGCGGCGGCTGGGTCCGGCGACCAAGCGCTGCTGAAACTGACTGCTGCGCTGAGCGACGCGGGGACCAAGTATGGAACGGTGAGTGGTGCCTGCGTGTTGTCTGTCGATTGGGACGTGAACTGTTGACGCCCTAGCTGCTAGGAGGGGCAGCAGCAGCAGCAGGAGCTGCGCTAGACGCTACTGAAGCTGTCTGCTGCGCTGAACAACGCGGGGACCGAGTATGGCACGGTGAGTCGACCCCCCTCGGTCCCCGTGTGTGTTTTGAGACTGTTTGTGGGTTGTCATTTGGGGTGGTGACGCCCTCGGAGGGGCAGCAGCAGCAGCAGGAGCAGGAGCAGGGGGGGCGCCCGGCAGCGGCGACCAGGCGCTGCTGAAGCAGACTGCTGCGCTGAGCGACGCGGGGACCGAGTATGGAACAGAGAGTCGACTCCCCTCGGGCGCCGTTTGTGGGTTGGGGTGTGAAGTGTCGATGTCCTAGAGCAGGCTCGCCTCGAGCGCGCGCACACACACACACACACACACTTAACAGTAACACGGGGTTTCCAGCTAAGCAGGCTACTCTTCTACTAGAGACACCCGCCGATACTCCAGCACACTTAAGTACTAGAGTACCGCCGGCTCCCGGCCGATAGACTACCGCTCCCGCCGGCTAGAATACCCCAAACAGCGGTCTCTGAGAGACATGTCTGGCAAGGAGCATATAGGAGAGGACCTTCCTCAGGGTCACAGTAGTGGCCTTGTGGCCAGTCAAGCCGGCAGAGCCGACTGGCGCTGACTGGAACGGTCCCCGCCTGGCAGTGCATGGCTGTCCAGCTCTCGTTTGCATGGGGCTCAGCCGGCGCCCCATGCCTCATGCATGGCCAGGTCCCACCCTCCAGGGGTGCATGGACGACAGAGTTGTCATGGAGGCTGCCTGAAGACCTTCCAACGCCAGTCACCGGCAGACGAGCGACCCCGAGGATGAGCGCGGTGACGAACGCTGCGATTGTGAAGCGGGTTTACTCTGTGTTGCCTCGGCGGTCGCCACCGCTGAAGCCGTGATGGTAGCCCGCCTCCACGGGCAGCCATCTTGACCAATGTCCAGCATGCATTGACGGGCGCCAGCTCCTCCGCTCGTCGATCAACTCGTCGAGATCGGTGCCGCATGGCGTCCTGCATGGGGGGAGGATAAGGGCCGTCTCCCAGCACGGGCCGCGGCAGCGCCGCGGCTACTCGCCAAGCTATGGCAGCGCCGGACAAGCCGCTCCTGAAGTGTTCCACCGAGGGGCAGTCTAGCAGGAGCCGGACCAGTCGTATTTTACCCCGCTCGTCAGCGGCACGAAGATCCTCGTCACCAGCAGCGCCGCATTGCTGGGTCCAGGGCTCGGCGACGAGAACGCGCCTCTGTTAATCGAGCCCCAAACACACACTTAAAAACATCCAAAGCACACACGCACGCACACACACACACACAAACATACAGAGCCGCGACCACGTGTTCCAAGCCAAGGCCGCGGCAGAATTTGCGCAGCTGCGCCGCGAGCAGGCGCGGCTCGAGCGAACACACACACACACACTCTCTCTCTCAAATAAATATACAAACACACACACACACACACTCTCACACACACAGAGCCGCGACCACGTGTTCCAAGCCAAGGCCGCGGCAGAATTTGCGCAGCTGCGCCGCGAGCAGGCGCGGCTCGAGCGCGAGAGCGGGCAGCGCCTGTTTGTGGGCCTGTCGCTCGTAGCGACCGTCACCGCGTGCGTGCGGCTGGGGCACCACAAGGCGGCGCACGCGTTCAAGAAGAACTTCAGCATGAGCGACCGACGGTGCGTGCGGGCGATTATGCGGTCCGTCCAGGGGCAGTCTCAGGCCCCGTCGGTCGATTCTACAGTCCATCCCAAAACCGTTTTTTTACTCGACTCTTGCGCACTCCCAACTCCCTGCATGGAACTTCACTCCCGTGTGGGCCCTGCTAAATTTCAAGCTCCCGCTTTCACACCCATTTTTGCACTGCCTCACCCAGCTCCAAATCTAAGGGAGGGCGCCATTTTGTTACGGGACGGGAATGGCTTCGGAGCATTGTTAAAATGGCGCCTGCAAATTTGGGGCGTCAGCGAGGAAGGAGAACTGGGTGCGCTTACATCGTCCGTCATAAAGGTCGTTTTGGGTGGAGGCGTGGGGACTGCGTGGGGACTGTGTCCTGCTTCTATCTCTGTCTTTTTTACCGTTGACGCGAGGCAGGGCGCGGTGCCTGCGATGGCACCCGGGCAAAACACGTTTATTACGTCCCCACTCTTGCGCCCTCCCAACTCCCTGCACCGGGCACCTTTATTCGTGAGACGGCCCTGTCTGATGTCGAGCTCCTGCTCTTGTCTCTGATGATGGTGATGACGATGATGTTTTTTGCAGTCGTGTGTGACGCACCTACAGGCATCTCTGCTGTTAACTAATCCAATTCGAGTTCAATTCGAATTGGTTACACCCACTGCCGGCGGTCACAATCAGTTCCTTTGTTCCAACAAGACTGTCAGAAAGCAGGCACGAGGCCCACCAAAAAGGTCTAGCTACAAAAGTAGCCAACGGCAGCGCCACCCACGCTGGAAGGCGGGAGACCAACCGTGCGCCAGTAAGAGGGTGAACAACCTCATCATAAAGCAGACACACACACACACACACACGCACACGCACACACACAGACACCATGCACACACCCGCGCCCATGCTGCATGGCCCAGGTTCTACTGGGTCAAGGTCCTCACGCTGTGCGAGGAGCGACAGTGGGCCACGCTCTCAACACCCACACATGCACACACACATACATAAAGACAGACAGACAGACAGACAGACAGACAGACAGACAGACAGACAGACAGACAGACAGACAGACAGACAGACAGACAGACAGACAGACAGACAGACAGACAGACAGACAGACAGACAGACAGACAGACAGACAGACAGACAGACAGACAGACAGACAGACAGACAGACAGACAGACAGACAGACAGACAGACAGACAGACAGACAGACAGACAGACAGACAGACAGACAGACAGACAGACAGACAGACAGACAGACACCCACAGACACAAACACACATGCGCCCACCCCACACGTGTTCCCATGCAGGTTCTACTGGGTCAGGTCCTCACGCTGTGCACTCGACCACACATACGCACAACCACACACTCACTCACTCACACACACACACACACACTCACACACACACGCCCACCCCACACGTATTCCCATGCAGGTTCTACTGGGTCAAGGTCCTCACACTGTGCGAGGAGCGACAGTGGCCATGGGCTCAACACACACACGCACACACACACGCACACGCACACACGCACACACCACTCGTATTTCCATGCAGATTCTACTGGGTCAAGGTGCTCACGTTGTGCGAGGAGCGACAGTGGGCCGCGCTCGACGAGTTTGCGGCGGAGCGCAAGTCGCCCATCGGGTGGGAGCCGTTCCTGCAGTTGGCCAAGAAACACGGGGCGCCGAACGACGCGCTGGCGCGGTGGGTTAAAGACCAGTTAAAGACGCTTTCATAACCCTGGAAACATGCTAAAATATGTATCATGGGACGGTATCCGGGGACATAGGGTGCGTGTCTGAGTGCCAAAACACCCGTCGGGTGGGAGCCGTTCCGGCAGCTGGCAAAGAAGCACGAGGCGCCGAACGACGCGCTGGCGCGGAGGGTAAAAACGGTTTTATAACCCTGGCAACAAAAGGAAAAACGTACACGGGGACGAAGGGTGCGTGTCCGAGCGCAAGTCGCCCATTGGGTGGAAGCCGTTCCTGCAGCTGGCCAAAAAGCACGGGGCGCCGAACGACGCGCTGGCGCGGTGGGTGGTGGGGACGGGTTTAAAACGTTAAAAAAAATGTTTTCGATTATTTTGTTACCATATCCGTGGGGACGGACAGTGCGTGCTCTGGTGCGTGCTCGAGCGCACAAATAACAATGGGTGGGAGCCGCTCCTGCAGCTGCCCAAGAAACACGGGGCGCCGAGTGACGCGCTGGCGCGGTGGGTGGCAGAGACGGTTTTAAACCGTTTTTAAACCGTTTTTTAACCCTTTGATAATCGTATCCGTGGGGACGGAGGGTGCGTGTCTGAGCGGCAAAAGCACACGTCGGGTGGGAGCTGTTCCTTCAGCTCGCACAGACAGGCCCTCAGACATCTAGCCTCACGACACTCACACACCAGTGTTTTCGTTTGCCACCCTGCAACCGCTCGAATTGCATTTGCAGGGTGAGATTGGCCGATTGGGGCGGGCGATGCGGGATGAGATTGCGCCCGAAAAGTATGAAAACCGGATTTTTCACACTTTTTGCCCCCAAAGCGCCTCCGGCGGGGTGAGATCGTGAAATTGAGCTTGAGGCGCGGGGTGAGCCGTCAGTTTCCCAAGATCCTTAGCAGAACCACTGTCACACACACACACACGCGCACGCTTGCAGAATCATCAGCAAGATGCCCGACTCGATCGCCAAAGCCGAGGCGTTCAGCGCGATCGACTGCGCGCGCGAGGCGGCGGAAGTCGCAGCGAAGCTGCGTGATAGCGACCTGTTTGCGCGCATTCAGGTGTGTGTGTGGGGGGGTCGATTTTACACTCTGTCAGACGCCTATGTTGGCGTATTTGTGTGTGTGTGTGTGTGTGTGCGGAAGCCACCACAAAACGCAACATCGTCCTGTTTGCGCGCATCCAGGTGTGTGGGCGGGCAGCCGGGTGGGCAGTAGGGCCAGGTTTGTGTGTGTGTGCACACGCGCGCGCGTGTGTGTGCGTGTGGTGGTCGATTTTACAGTCTTGTTGGACGCCTTTAATGGCGTATTAGACTTGTGCTTGCGCACTCAATTCCTGATGCAGGCAGATACTATCACCCGCACTAGCCCACTCAGTGGATACACATTGACTGTGTCCATCCCACTAGCTCTAGTACATGTGGTCGCGCCGTGCGTCTCTGTTCGGGCAGCCAGCCTGGCCACCCTCCTCCTCCTCCGTTCATCATGTGGCGCACGCCCGACATGCCGCCAGCCTCCATGCATGGCGCTTGCGCTGCGAGGGCGCTTGCTGCCAGTGCACCTCCGTCGTCATGTGTCTCATGCAAGTAAGATTCGCCCTGCATGGAGACCCTCCATGCAGGTCACTGAAGTGCCCCGCGATTCGTGCCGTAGCTGCAGTCCGTAGGCCGAAGCCGTCGCCGCAGCCGATGTCAGTAGCCGTGGCCGTAGCCGTGGCAGATGCAGATGCCCTGAGGGCGGACGTGTAGCCTATGCGATGTGAGTGCAGATGCAGGATGTCCCTAGCCGTAGCCGAAGCCTTAGCCGATGTCAATCAATAGCCGATGCCCATAGCCGGTTCCCTGGCTGTAGCGTAGCTGCAGCCTCTGCCCGGTGCCGGTGCCCGTGGCTGCGTGGGGGTACCGACGATGGCGGCGCCGACTCCTGCCAGCAGCCCGCCCTCCGTCCCCGCATGCCTCGCAGTTGCCTGCCGTATGACGCCGTGCCTCAAACAGCCACTAGCGCTCTGGATCAGGGCAAATCGGCGACATAGCCGATTTTCCAAAACCCAGAGTCGCTCACGCTGCAGCAGCACCCTGTCAGCCCAGTTGGTCCGCCATTGGCGGCGTCGGGGCGGGAGCCCCCGACGATTTTGACACCACTTGAAGTTTTGTGTGTGTGCGGTATGGTGGTGTGTGGTCTGGCTGCTGTGCGTGTGTGAGTGTCGATCTCCGCGTGACCGATTGGCCACGCAAAACCCACCCCTCCGAACGCTCACTGCCCCCGCCCTCCCGACAACCGCGCACCCTCCCTCCCCCCACTCCCTCCCCCCCCCCCCCCATTCACACACCCAATCATTGCCCAACCATCATGGATGACACAGTCGTGCGTGACGCACCCAACCCAATGAATCCCTCCCACCCCGCACGCACGCCCAGGGCGCGGTCGCGGCCAACTCGCCAGCTGGGCTCGCGATTGCACAGATCCAGGAGCGCTTCCGTGCGGCAGGCTTCCGGTAGCGCATGCACGTCCGCCGGCTGTGTTGATACAGAGTGGTTGCTGCACCCGCCGGCTGTGTTGATACTCAGTGGTCGCTGCGTAAGGTGTCTGCGTTTTACAGCACCACTGTATATCAACAGGCTGGGCTCGCGATTGCACAGATCCAGGGGCGTTTCCGTGCGGCGGGCTTCCGGGAGCGCGCGCACGTCCAGGGTGCGGTCGTGGCCAAGCCAACCCGACGGCTGTGTTGATACATAGCGGTCGCTGCGTAAGGTGTCTGCGTATCGCAGCACCACTGATTATCAACAGGCTGAGCTCGCCGATCGCACAGATCCAGGAGCGCTCCCGCACGGCGGGCTTCCGTGATACGCTGCGTGCTGCGCTGCTGGACCCGCGCTGTGCTGTGATCCGTGTTGCGCTGCTGCTGGGCCTGCTGGGTGCGACCGCGGTTGCACCGAGCCACAGTTGGGACCGGTCGCTGTGCTCAGTCATTCAGGTGCCTCCGAGCTCCGAGTAACCTGTGTTGACGCGCGGCCGGCCCCCGTCACCTTCCCAAAACAGCCTCGCTGCTGGCGTCCCTCTTCTTCACCGAATGGACTGCTTAACCACGCCCCATCGTGCTCAGCCGTGTGTGTGTGCAGTCTGCTTCTAGCGTTTGTGCGGGTCGCACGTCCATTGCCGTGCCGTGTGAGTGAGCGGGTGAGCCGGGGGGGTAGAGTGGCGCGGCGTGGAGGTGGCATTGGGCAGTTGGGGGGCAAGTTGGGGGGACAGTTGGGGCGAAGGGGGGGCGGGGGTTTGCAGCCGGACGCGTGCGAAAGTGCCACGTGCCACCCCTGCCCGCCCACCCCTGCCTAGTACTACAACTACTACTACAACTGCCGCGCCCACCCCTTTGTGTGTGTGTTCCGGCCACCGTTGAGCAGAGGCTCAGGCCTCTGCTACCTTCACCTGTTTTGCCGCACACACGTGCCATTGTTTGAACTTTCAAAGGTCATCGACAGGCACCCATACCCATACACCCCTCCAGTCCTTCTGAGGTGATTGTGGTCGGCCTTTCTGTACACCAAGCTCGCGCGCTTCCCAATGTCTGTCTTTGGCAGGGGGCACGCGACGGCGACGTACGGGGTCTCCCGCATCCTGTTCCGGGCGGTGCACTGTGGCATGACTCCGGAGGCAGAGAGGCTGCTCTCCCGGTGGACGGCTACTCTGGTGGACAGGAGCGTGGGGCCGGACCCACCGGCAGCGCTGCCGCGGTGGGCCTCTTCGGTGCCAGGTGCGCCCGCTGCGATGCTTCTGGGGCGGCCGGCGCACGGTGGTTTTGGGGCGCCGGCGTGGCGGGAGATTGTGCACGCGCAATGGGCCGTCCACCTCGCGTGCCTGTTTGGGGCGTGGGCGGCTGGCGCCCCCCATCTCCTGCTGTCGGCCCCACGGGCCGGCGATGGTGGCGAGGCTGGTGGCGGCGACGGCGGCGGAGGTGGCGGCAGCGGGGGCGACGGAGGTGGCAGGGGGGCACAGCCGGAACAGCAGCCCGCGCCCCCGGCTCAGCCGGCATGGGAGCCGCTCATGGTGGAGGCGGTGCACCGCCTCTGCCCGGGGGCCCACCCGAGCCTTTTTGTGCTTATGGCGGGCCTCGCGCCTGGGCCAGGCACTCTGCCAAGCGGCCTCGTTGGTGAGTGCGTAGAACCGGCTGTGAGCGCGGCGCTGCTGGCTGGGCCGATGCGGCGCATGCTCAATGGGGTGCAGGCCCTGGGGCCAGTGGCGCGCATCCTGGGACGCGTGCAAACAGCTGAGCTGTGGGGGGCGGAGGCGCCGCTCTGGGCAAATCCCCTCCTCCAGCTGGAGCTGCCGGCTGCGCAGCGGACGGTACAGTGGCGGGAGCCCACTGGGGATGCGGCAGGGCATGCGCTCTTCAGCTCGACCGGTGCGACCTGCTGGCGGGTGGACGGCCTCGCCCGCGTGCGCGACGCCCTCCCCGGCATGCGGACGGTCACAGACCTGTGTGCGCTGTGGGCGTGGCTCGCTGCTGTCGACATGGTGCGCAGCACACGCACGGTCGACCACGCATGCCTGGCGGTGTACGCTGCCGCGGATCCGGAATGCGCGCCGCTCGTGCTGGGGCAGTTTTGCGCAGCTCTGGCGTGCGGCGCCTACGACGGGGGCAGTGTCTGGAGGGCAGTCCTGTGCCGCGCCCTTTTCCCAGGGGTGCCGCCGCCAGTGCTGGGGGATGGGCCAGATCTGCTGTGCGTGCAGCGCACGCTCGACCCCCTGTTCACGGCAGTGGCGGTCGCGCTCGCGGCAGTGCCCTCAGCCTGGGTCGAGGCGGCAGCTGGTGGAGCTGCCCTCACTCTGCTCCGGCCGCTCCGTCGCTTTCAGCCCCTCCCTCGCGCGGGCGAGCGCGCTGCTGTGGTGGAGATCCTGCGGCTGGTCGGGTGGCAGCTGCCGAGTGTCATCACGCCGGCTGGATGGCAGCGTGGGCGGCCTGGCCTCCGATCCGCAACTGCCAAACATGCTCCCCTGCCTGCGGGGGGCGGGGCCGCGGACGAGCCCCGGTGGGTTGGGTTTGCGCACGGCCCGGGCGTGGTCGGGCAGCTGACGTGCAAGCTAGCGGTGGCGCTTCAACTGCGGGCGGTTGTGGACGAGCGGCGAGTGCGGCGGGCAGCCACGGTGGAGGCGGCTCTGGCGCTTGACTGCGGGATGCGCGGAGGCCCCCGTGCAACCGACGCTCAGGTCTGCGCGGGGCTGCGCACCCTGGAGGCGGCGGTGCCAGGGCTGTGGCGGCTGCCGCTCCTCAGCGCCTGCAAGGAGCCCATCTGGCGGCTGTGGGTGAGTGGCTTTCACAAGCAGGCTGCGCTTGGAGTGCCCGAGTGCCCGTGCGGGTGGCGGTGCCGTGAGGAGGACGGGCCGCCGGCGACGGCGTGGCGTGCGCACTGCTTCTGGGGATGCGCGGTGGCGGAGGCGGTGGTGGTGGCGGTTGCTGCTGCCCTCCCTGCTCCTACGCCGGTCATCACGTGCTGCCAGGTGTGGCTGCTGCAGCCTCCCGCTGGGGTGCGTGCTGGTGTGTGGGCTGTGGTGGCAGCGCTCGTGGTGGACGCTATGGAGCGCGGATGCCGCCACCTGTGGCGCATCACGCGTCCGCGTGATGGTGTGCTGCCCCCTGATCGCACGGTGTCGGTTGAGCGGGCGGGGGCGCTGGCGACGATGGACCTTTGGAACGCGCTGGCGTCCTTTGCTGAGGGCGGCGTGATGCCGCGAGGTTGGGCGGGTGTGGTGGGCCCGACCCACCCCTATGTTGGAGTGGTGGACGGCAAGCTCATTCTGAACAAGGCGTCCTAGATCCCTGAGGGGACGAGTTATGTGAGGGGAGGTAGCGCCGCACGCGTGCGCTGGCGGGATGAGTTGTGGCTGCTGGGTAGAGTGCTGTGGTGGGTGTGCGCACCTGCTCCGCTTCCAGTGTTTTGAGGGTGGGCTTTTTTTGGTCCCTTTATGGTTTTATACCTTGGGCCCGCCCTTCATCCACTGGAGGGGTTGAGTGTGGAGCCTGCACTGTGGTGCTGCTTGCTTGGCGCCCGCCGCCGTGTGTGGATGGCGTTGCCGTGGGGCACCCCCCCTTTTTCTGTTGGCAGGTCTTCAGGACTGCTTCATCTAAGTCCCACTGGAGCTTTGGAACCGCACGTGTGACCGCCAGAAGTGGATTGTAACGAACTCATCATCATTTCTGTAGCCTGTCTGTAGTTGCTGAGATTGTGTACAATCTCAGACCAACCAACCAAAATGTCGCCTCACTTGCCCTCTCCACACTGCGAGCCACCTTTGCGGCATGGCAGCCAGCATGTCAGCACCGCTCTAGGAAAGGCTCATCTGCAGGCGGCGCCATCTGTACGCGGCGATTTGCACTGGGGTGTGGAATTCGGACCCCGAACTACTATCGATTTCGCGCCGGTGCGTGCACTCTCCCCCGCCGAAAATCACCATGGCCCTCATGATGAAGAGCACCTCCACCACCTTCTCCGGCAAGGTGGCCCGCAAGGCCGCCGTTGCACGCCCGATGGTGTGCAAGGCCCAGGCTGCTGCTGGTGGCAGCACCAGGCCGATGTGGTACCCCGGTGCGTAGGGACGCAGATCCCTGGGCACTGAGATCGAAGGCGGGAGGCCACAGATGGGCTCGCAGCTCGGCCCTGGATTCTTAATCGACACATGTCCCTCCCTCACGCCCAAATGCAGGCAACCCCGCACCTGCGCACCTGGATGGCTCCCTCCCTGGTGACTACGGCTTCGACCCGCTGTCGCTGGGCTCTGAGCCCAAGCTCATGGCGTGGTGGGTGACCAGCGCATGCGCATGAGATGAGATTGGGATTGTGCAGTGGCGTTGGCGGCCAATCGATGGGACGGATAACGATTGGGGCAAGGATGCAGGCAGCGCACATGCGCGGAGGGGCATGCGTTGAGAGAGTGTGTGCATGAGCTGCTGAGGCGGATCTCACCTCCCCAAACCTCTTCCTGCTCCTCCTTCCCCTGGATGACTCTGTAGAGTTGATAGACGCCCCACGGCGCCGGGATGCCAAACTGTGTCGACAGCGCTGACGGCTGGTCGTGTTGAGTTAACCCCCATGCATGTGCTCCCACTCATGCTGGCCATGCTACGATGCCACATCACTCGACATCACTCGACTCCAGCACCGGGACGTGTGATGGAGGCAGCGTGTACGCGAGGACACTGCCTCCACATCACAACGCCAGCGTGCACGCGAGTGTCGCCCTCTCCCTCCCCACCCCACCCCCACCCCGCTCTCCCGTCTCGGTAAAATTTACCCCATCACCAACGCCTCTTACACACCCATCCGCGCGCAGGTTCGTCCAGGCTGAGCTTCAAAACGGACGCTGGGCCATGATGGGCGTCGCCGGCATCCTTTTCACCTCGGTGAGGCGGGACACGCGCACAGCGGCGCACAGCCATCGGGGGTGCCGACATCGGGGGTATTAACACATGCGCCCGCCCGCTGACACTCGCATGTCCTGTGTGCTTCGCTCGCAGATCGGTGCCGCCGCTGGCCTTCCCCTCCCCCAGGTGCGCGCTGCTTGCACGCGGCGTGTTTGTGTCCGTCCGTGTGTGGCGTCTCGTTTGCACGCGCGCGTGTGTTTGTGTCCGTCGTGTGTGTCCGTCCCATGCGTGGCGCCGCACCGGTTGCGTGCGCATGTTGTGTCGCAGTTGATGGGGTGGTGCCATGCATAATGCTTGAAGTGCGGCTCACCCCACCCGCCTCGCCCCATGTGTGAACGCGCAGTGGTACGACGCTGGTGAGGTCGCCCAGGCGAGCTCCACGATGAGCTTCGGTGAGCACGGCTTGCTGGGCGGCACGGCTGGGCATGTGGCAGCCGGCGGGGCATGTCGGCATGCGGCAGCAGCACCAGATCCGATGCATCCTCGCGCTCTGATGCAGCATGCAGCGCGTGTGCGTGGCCGCAGCTTGCACACGCCAGCTGCATTGCGGGAGAGCAGCAGCGCGTTGAACAACCGTGCCCTCCCAGCCCCATCCGCACACTCACCCACCCACCGCACTCCACTGCACCCACCGCACTCACCCACCCCTCGCACCCACCCCTTCCTCTTGCTCTCCCCTCGGCAGGCACCCTCGTCATGGTCCAGCTGCTCATGATGGGCTGGGTCGAGGCGCAGCGCGCCGCAGACATGCAGAACCCCGGCTCGCAGGGCAAGGGCGAGTTCCTCGGCGTCACTGACGAGTTCAGCTCCACCACCCCCGGCTACCCCGGCGGCAAGGTGAATCTCTCTCTCAGTCTCAATATGTCCATCTCCCCTCTGTGTGTGTGTATATGTGCATGTGTTTGTGCGCACAATATCGTAGCGACACGTCCTTTTGGGTGTACGATTCGGGTAGTAGGCTTCCTGAACGCGTGTCGAGGGTGGCAGCGACGCCCGGGCTGCCCCCGAACCCGGCCCGCAAGTAAAAGGTTGAGCTGTCACTCCCTCAATACTGCACGATTCGAATTGCATTGGGATGCTTATTATACGCGCTATTCGTAACACCGCTTGCATGCAGCATGGGGTGGAGGGAAGAGGGGAAAAAGGCTTGCGTGTGTGTAAACCTGCCCCCAAATGTGCGTCACCGAGGGCGCAGCGTGCCGGCAGCTACCCCCAAACCCGTTTCTCTGGTAGGCCCAGATCGGCCGTTCTCCTATCCTTCAAACGGTCGTGTCTCCAAATGAGCATGTCACTTCGGCAGTGTTGCCCGACCAGATGTTTTCACAGCGCTGTTCAATGCCTCCTGTATCACTTGCTAAGCCGACCCTGGGTACTAACTCGCCCCCTCCTACTGCTCCACACACCCACGTAGTTCTTCGACCCCTTCGGCCTGTCCATGGGCCCCAAGTTCGAGCAGTACAAGGTTGCGGAGATCAAGAACGCGCGCCTCGCCATGGTTGCGTTCGTTGGCTTCATCTGCCAGCACGCCGCCACCGGCAAGGGCCCGATCGAGAACCTGTCCGAGGTGAGTCGTGTGGGAACCAGCATCACCATCATCCCCTTGCCGCGCCTCGCATGGGCATGCGCATGCGATCGAGAACCTGTCCGCCGTGTGCATAAATCCCTCGCCACGTGTCCCTTGTGCTGGAGGCTGCCTGATGCTATGCCCCCGGGGCGAGTGTGTGGGCAGGCAGGGCGTGCGCGTGCCCCCCCCCCCCCAACTCCCTATGACCCACACCTCCGGCACTGTCAGTGGTGGCAGCTCGCTGACACTGCCCTATTTGCCCCCCCCCCCCCGCAGCACATGGCCGCTCCCTACACCACCACCTTCGCGACCAACGGCGTGTCGGTCCCATTCCAGATCTGAAGACGGTCCAGGGTGCTGTGGGTGCTGTCCCCCCCGGGGTTTGTGAACCAGGGGCGCACTCGATGAGAGGGCAAGTAGCGTTGGACAACGCGGCGAGCCTGGGCGGCCGGCAGCGGCTGCGTGTTTGTTGCAGGCGGGTGGGGTCTCCAGCAGTGGAGACATGGCGGAGTAGCGAGTGCGTTTGGAGACTAGTTGGTGCGCCTAGTTGGATCCCCGATTCCGCGGCTTAGTGTGGAACGGTGTGAGAACAAAGGATGACTGTAAACTGGGCCTCTGAAAGAGACCGGAGAGAGGAACTGGGCATCAAAGACCGGAGAGATAAACTGGGCTTCAGAGAAAGAGAAAGATCAGAGAGAGAAACTGGGCCTCAGAGAGACACTTAACGCTGAGGTTGTTGGCCGTGCTGCTGCGATTGCCGTTGGCCCGGGTGCGGTCCACTGCATTCCCGGTCACCGTGCGAAACGGGCGTCGTAGCTCACCTGCGCGATGTCCGCGAGCACATACAGGCAGGTGGGGCTTCCAGCCAGACACGCCAGCGTGCAGGCGGGGCCTCTGCTGCCCTGTGACGCTCCATCTTCATGACTGGCTTGCTGCCATTTACCGACAAGTCCCCTTCATGGCACCTGGCTGACTGCCCGCATCTCGCCACACCCTGCTTGCACGGCTTGAGAGCACGCTCAATGCGCGGGCTTGGAGCACTGGAGTCGTCGTAGACCTAGCTGGAGAGGGGGGCTATCCATTGAGCGGGGGAGGCCGAGTGGTTGACCAACGACTCGTACGACCCTGTCCATAAAGAGCACATCCTCCGCCTTCTCTGGGCATGTGTCGTTGCGCGCCCGCCTGTGTGTAACGCTGCCGCGGCAGACCCCACTTATGCTGACTTTCCCTGCTGGCAGTGATGCCTAAAACACCACTGCCTGCATCACCACGTGATGAGGGCAGCGCGACCACAACGCATCGCCAGCATGTGAGGGCAGCGTGATCACATCGCCAGCGCGCGCACGCTCTTGTCGCCCCCCCGCTAGTGCCAATGGTGCGCCTCCTACTGGAAGGGTGTGAACGAAGGAAAGCTGTGAACTGGGCCTCCAGAGCGAGCCATGCTGCCGTCGGGAGAGTGCGGGGGGCCAGGCGAGTCAGGCGAGGGAGCAAAGGCTCAACATCAGTAAAAGAAATCGACAAGCTGGTTGAGTGTCGTCGCGGAAAAAGCACGCGACGCCTGTCGATTTGATTTCCTACCCCACTACGTACATACTCCCACCCCCCCAAACCAAGCACGCGCGATACTTTGCTCCAAAGACCAGTCAACACCAACGACCAGTCACGTCAAACGTGTGAGATGGGCACACCACCCACCAGAGTCAGCCTGCCACAGAGCTGTGTCCCAAGGAGGCCACTGGACGCGGAACCAGCAAGAGAGCGTCGGGTTCTGGGTCCCCTCCCCGCGCTCAGAGAGCTAAGCGCCAGGTCACACGTCCTGTGACACAGCCCACCGACCGCCTGGCGCTCACTTGGCTGCCCCGACCGGCTTGGCAGCGTCCGCCAGGAACTCGGCGAGCGTCTTGCCCTGCGCCTTGGCGGCGGCCTCGAGCGCTGCGAGCGTCGTTGGCGCGACGCTCAGGTTGGCTGCCGCGCCGTTGCCGTTGCCGTTGGCAGGTGCACCCGCGGAGTGGGCGACGTAGCTCTCCTGCGCGGCCTTGAGCGCGGGGAAGCCGACGCGGCCACAGTAGTCGCCGAACGACTCGGTCGGCCCCTTGCGGTGCGCGTGGAAGTGCGCGAAGAGCGGCTCGAAGAACGTCTCGAAGTCCTTGACCTGCGGGCAGCAGCCGGTCGGTGTGTGTGTGTGTGTGTGTGCGTTGGTCATCGCCGCATCACGACACGCATTGCAGGTGTGTGCAACAGCCGTTGCGACACACCCGTGCAACCTGCAGCCTGTGATGACGCATGCAGGATCCATGTAGAATGCATGCAACACCCGTGCAGGTCTGATGACCCCGCTGGACGCAAAGTCGGCAAAGAGCTCGGCCACCATCAACCCCGCTGGCGTCTGCAACACCGTCTGCAACACCCATGCAACAGCTCTCACGACCCACCTTGATGCGTTCAACAAAGAGCTCGGCCATGCGCAGCCAGCACCAACCCTGCTGGCTTCAGCAACACCCATGCAACACCCGCGCGACATGCAACACCCATGCAAACACCCATGCAGCAACCGCACAACAGCTCTCACAACGCACTATGACGCGGTCGGCAAAGAGCTCGGCCATGCGCAGCCATAATCAACCCTGTTGGCGCCTGCAACACCCATGCTAACACCCATGCAGCACCCATGCAGCAGCTCTCACGACGCAGCAGCTCTCACGACGCACCTCGACGCGGTCGGCAAACAGCTCGGCCATGCTCTGCCACCATACAACCCCGCTGGCGTCAGCAACACCCAGGCGGACACCCAAGCAACAGCTCCCACGACCCATCTTGACGCTGTCGGCAAAGAGCTCGGCCATGCGCAGCCATCATCGACCGCACTGGCGTCAGCAACACCCGCGCAACACCCAAGCAACACCCATGCAGCACCCACGCAACACCCTCACAAAACCCACCTTGACGCGGTCGGCAAACAGCTCGGCCATGCGCGTCGCGTTACGGTTGCCGCCGAGGTAGATCTGGTACGAGTTGGGGCCGTCGCCGACAAAGCCGAGCTCGGCCGTGTAGGGGCGCGCGCAGCCGTTGGGGCAGCCGGTCATGCGCACAATGAACGCCTCGTTGGAGGGGAGCCCGACCTGGGTTGTGGGGCGTGCGAGGGATAATGAGGGCGTACGCAGGGCGAACATGGCCTTGGTGAACACCCTCAAGTGCAAGAGTGGTGGGCAGGTGGGGGTGGGCGCAGCCGTTGGGGCAGCTGGTCACGCTGCGCACGATGGACGCCTCGTTGGGGGGGAGCTCGACATGGGTTGTGGGGCGTGCGAGGGATACTAATAAGAGCGTAAGCAAGGCGAACATGGCCTTTTTGAACACCCTCAAGTGCAAGTGTGGTGGGCAGGGGGTGGGCGCAGCTGTTGGGGCAGCTGGTCACGCTGCGCACAATGGAACGCCTCGTTGGGGGGGAGCTCGACCTGAGTGGCGGTGTGCGGGGGATGGACGGTGCCGGGTGTGGGCCTAAACAACCTTGTTAAACACATTTGGGTGTTGGTGTATTAGGGTTCAGGGTTCAAGGTTTTATGGGCGTTTCCTGCCGCTGCAGTAGGGGACCTGGGGGTGCGCCCACGCTCTTTGCAGAGTGGGGGTTCCCTAGCACCAACAGCCAGCCATCTCACTAAGGTGCTCGGGTCCTACGCGCCAAGCACGGTCTTTTCCGCCTCAGGGGGTGTCCCTGACTATAACATCCATCATTATCATGGGGGGCGCAGAGTTGTGGCAGACAGAGCCCACGTGACGGAGTGTCCCGCACACGCTGGCGAACGCACACACACACACACACACGCGCACACACACACACGCACACACACACGCACACGCACACAAACACACACACGCACCGACCAACACACGCACGCACAAACACGAGCACAGACATTGTTGCACATCGCGTGGATGCGCGCGTGTTGATGCCGGGATCAGTTACAGCCGCAGACAAGCGCGATCTGCGGCTGTAATTGATGCCGGGAAGCGTGCGCTCGACCTCTGTCACGGCCTCCGCCTCACACAATCCGCCTCGGCCTCACACACACACACATACACACGCACGCACTAACGCAGAAACACACACCTTGTTGCACATTGCGCGGATGCGCGCATTGATGTCTGGCAGCGTGCGCTCTGCCTCAGTCACCGCCAGCCCGCACATCGGCATCGCGGGGCACGCCATGGACGTCGCCTCAATCGTGTCCCACTCTGACACGTCCTTGATGCCGGCTGCTGTGAGCTGCGCGATGATGTCGTCCTTCCACTCAGGCTTGACCTCCTGTGTGTGTGTGTGTGTGTGTGTAAGGCAAGGTGAGTAGCGGTACAAGGGAGGGTGGGCGTTGAGCTGCGCGACAAAGTCGTCCGTCCACTCGGGCTTGACCTCCTGTGTGTGTGTGCGTGTTTGTGTGTGTGTGTTGTGTGCATGTGTAAGGCAAGGTGAGTAGCGGTACAAAGGGAGGGGGGGGAGCTGCGCGACAATGTCGTCCTTCCACTCGGGCTTGACCTCCTGCGTGTGTGTGTGTGTGTGTGTGTGCGCGCGTGTGTGTGTGTGTGTGTGTGTGTGTGTCCCACTATGACACGTCCTTGATGCCAGCTGCTGTGAGCTGCGTGATGATGTCGTCCGTCCACTCGGGCTTGACCTCCTGCGTGTGTGTATGTGTGTGTGTGTGTGTGTTTGTGCGCGTGTGTGTGTGTGTGTGTGTGTGTGTCCCACTATGACACGTCCTTGATGCCAGCTGCTGTGAGCTGCGTGATGATGTCGTCCGTCCACTCAGGCTGACCTCCTGCGTGTGTGTGTGTGTGCACGCGCGCGTGTGTGTGTGTGTGTGTCCCACTATGACACGTCCTTGATGCCAGCTGCTGTGAGCTGCGTGATGACGTCGTCCGCCCACTCGGGCTTGACCTCCTGTGTGTGTGTGTGTGTGTGTGTGTGTGCGCGCACGTGTGTGTGCATGTGTAAAACAAGGTGAGTAGCGTTACAACGGGGGGTGGGCGGTGAGCTACGCGACAATGTCGTCCTTCCACTCGGGCTTGACCTCCTGCAGGCAGTGGTGATGGTGGTGTGTGTGTGTGGACAGGGGAGGGGGCAGCAGGCCCACCCGCGCTCCACCGCACCGCACGCCGCCTCTCCGCCACTCCACCGACTGCACCTCTGCCCACCCCCAACGCCTCCACACACCACCTAAACGCCCACTCGCAGGATGAGGTCCTGGTTTTTGCGGTGACCGTGACCGCGACCGGGATATCGTTCTCCTCCATCCCCGCTCTCAAATTGACTGCACACACACACACACACACACACACACGGCCCCATCTCCACCCCAAAACGCCCACCTGCAGGATGAGATTCTGGTTTGCGGTGATCGCGACCGGGATGTCGTACTTCTCAATCACCGACCGCAGCGCCTTCTTCGCGTCGCCCTTGATGCGCCCGTTCTGCATGTAGATGCCGTACCAGAGCTTGCCGTCGCCCTGCTCGCCCCACCCGAGATAGTCCTTGAACTCCCACTTGGGCAGCGGCTTGAACGCGCCAAACGCCTGTGTGTGAACGTGTGTGTGTGTGTGTGTGTTTGCATCCATGTGCATGTGTGTGTGTGTGTGTGTGTGTTTGGTGTGTGTGTGTGTTTGCATCCATGTGCATGTGTGAGTGTGTGTGTGTGTGTGTGTTTGCATCCATGTGCATGTGTGTGTGTGTGCATATGTGTGTGTATGTGTGTGTGTGTGTGCGTGTGTGTGCGGTGGAGCGAGGCAGAGGCGCGTGCCTTTCCAAAGTACTGCTCGGTGACAGAGCGGAAGCGGTCGATGCCCCACTCGTGCACGAGGTACTTGAGGCGCGCCTGGCGGCGGTCGTCGCGCCGCCCGTAGTCGCGCTGCGTCGCCACGATCGCCTTGACCGCGTGGAAGATGTCGGCCTTGTCGACGTAGCCGAGCGGCACGGCGAGCAGCGGGAACGTCTCGGCCGCGCGGTGCGTGCGCCCGAGGCCGCCGCCCACCACGAGGTCGTACCCGGTGACCTCGCCCGCCTCGTCGCTGATCACGACGACGCCGATGTCGTTCGTGAAGAGGTCGACCGAGTTGTCACCCGGCACGGTGACCGCGATCTTGAACTTGCGCGGCAGGAACTGCGTGCCGTAGATCGGCTCCGGGCAGTTCTCAAAGTTGGTGCCAAAGCCGTTGAATGCGCGGTCCTCGGTGACCTTCGGGTCCTCCATGTAGCTCGACATGAACTTCTCGCCGTCGAGCCACACGTCGTAGTACGCGCCAGACTGCGGCGCGAGCAGGTCGGCGAGGTCGTTTGCGAGCTTCTGCGCGGCCACGTACTCGGGCTTCGTCTTCCACGGCGCGTTGGCCGCCATCGTGTTGCGGTTCACGTCGCCGCACGCCGCGAGCGTCGACCCCATGTTCTTGATCACGGTCGAGAACACGGTCTTGAGGTCGTACTTGAGCACGCCGTGCAGCTGGAACGCCTGGCGCGTCGTCAGCCGCAGCGTGCCGTTGCCGTACTGCGCGGGTGTGGGCAGGGCGCATGTGTGTGTACGTGTACATGTGCGTGTGCGTGCACGCGTGCGTGTGTGGGCACGTGTGCGTGCACATGTGCGTGTGCGTGTGTGTCGTACGCGCGGGCTACACAAGTTGGTCCCATGCAGTCCCATGAGGTGGCTTTCTGCATGCAACATGCGTGTCCATCGCCGCCGTCATGCTGCCGCTGCAATAACGACCCGCCCGCCGCGAACACGGGGCCATCAGACCAGCTGCGTGTCGATGCAGGCCCCAGGTCGCGGTGTCGATGCAAGCGCGCGCGGTGTGCGCCGCCGAGAGGTCCCACCTTGTCCGCGAGCTCATCCATCGCCAGGTACAGCTGGTTGGTGACCGCGCCCGCGGGCTGGCGCGTGCGCATCATGAACATGTAGGCCTTGCCAGAGCCGAACGCGCGCTTCTCGCGGTGGTCCTGCTGGTACGAGCCATGGAACTTCATGAGCTGCATGGACTCCTCGCCAATAAACGAGTTGTCGTCCAGCAGCTCCTCCATCAGCGGGTGGCGCAGGAAGTCGCTCTTCTCCTTGATGATTTCCACCTTGCCGCGCTTGGCGAGGCGCGACGCGGGCGGCTTTGAGGGCGTCGCCACATGGACAACATGGCTGCTCCTACCGGGCGCCGAGCTGGCCCCGCTCCGCATGAACGACTTCTGCATGGCGAACTACCCAATTCAGGCGTGCGTGTGGCGTATGTAGCGAGGGCCCGCTGCTGAGCTGTGGCTGTGGCGCGGTGTGTCGGTGGGCGCTGTCGAGCACAGAGAGAGAGAGAGAGAGCACCGGTGGTGCCTCTCACCTATGGTGAATAATACACGGCCGCTACGCTTGGCAAGGCAAGTGGGTTGCGCGATGGGGGGGTGGCCCTTTCCACCTTCACACACCTGAGAGTGTGACGTTGCGAGCCTTGTTTGTTGGCAGGATCGCGCACGCGCAGCGCCGTGCGTAGCTGGAGCAGGTCGTGAAGTCGTGCAGCACACAGCAAACACACACAGTGCATGGGGCCTGCAATGGCCGCTGCAGAAATGGCCCTTGCAGCAGACCTGCTGGGGGCTGAGGACTCAGACGATGAATTTACGTACGAGGAGGTGGAGGTCATGAGGTGCGCAGCGAGCGAGGAGCGCCATGCGCGTCCTTATACTGTGGGACTCATACACCCCTCGGCTTGCCCGCAGCGACGACGAGGGTGACGATGCCGCCAGCGCCGACCTGGATGCCACGCTGAGGAGCCTGCAGCAGTTCACGGCCAAGGTGGGGCGCCTGTTGTCTGTTGCGCTCTCTGCATGTGCAACATAGCATGGCATGTTGCGCCATGCAAGGCCCCCCAGTGCCGCAGCCGCTGCTCCTGCCTGGTGGCCCATGCCCACACCCAGGCAACACCACCCAGGCAGGACGGTCGCCCACCATATGCAGCTGGCTGCGCGCGCGGCAGTGCGCCTGCTGTGCACGCCGCGCGCCCATGCTGCCATGCCACATGCAACACTCACACACGCACGCGCATCTCTCCACCCTCGCAACACCACCTGCTCTAGCAACTCGCACCTACACCTCGCACCACCACCTGCCCAACAACCAACACCCGCAGAACTCCGCGCCCGCAAAAGGCTCCGTGCCCTCTGCCCGCGCCGCCACGCCGCCCGGCACGACGAGCAAGAAGCCGGAGGTGATGGACGACTTCCTGCGCAACTTCTTTGTGCAGGTGTGTGTGGGTCTGTGTGTGCATGCGGGGCAGGGGTCTTCGCACGCATGCACGCAAGGACACGCGCACTGGCGGCGGAGCCAGCCAACCGTGTCCCTCTGTTTCTGGCTGCTCGGAGGCGCGCGCGTCAAACCGACGGCGCTCATTGCCCCCACTCCAGCTCCATGCTTCCTCTTTAGCGCAAGGAGCAAATACTCTGCAGGTTTTACACATACGCGCCCGGAGGACCCGGAGCGTGAGTGAAGGAGGACTCTTCTAGGAGAGCCCGCAAGGCCACGCAGCGCGCCAGCCTACCAGAAAAGACACTGCAAACACACTGACAACGCTCTCTGCCTGTATGCACAGATGGGCCTGTCGCGCACGTGCGAGGCGTTTGAGGCGGAGTGGTACGAGCTCAAGGCGACTGGGCGGCTCGACGGGGGGCAGCTCGTGCCGGACATCTACCTGCGCAACGCGGAGCTCGAGGTGAGCACGGCGGCAGCATCACATCACACTTGGCTGCTTCTTTTGGAGCTCCAAAACAAGAGACCTATTATTATCTACTTGAGTGGAGCAAGGTGCTGGTGCAGGTTGGACAGCCTGTAGGTAGACCCCCTTTTGGGATTCAACACTGAGGTGCTTTGAACAGTGGATTTGGCATCTTAATGTTAGCAGGTCCAATCAACTTCACACCTGAACGTAACAAGTAACAAGTAACACGGGGTTTCCAGCTAAGCAGGCTACTCTTCTACCAGAAACACCCGCCGATACTCCAGCACACTGAACGTACTCCAAGCAATTACATCACATCATCACGTTCCTTTTTGCTGGAGAACCTAAGGTGGCAGGCTGATCAAGCGGCGCTTAGCCAGATGGACATACTTGCGCTAGGATTGAACTGCAGGTGGTTGCCATCACGCTCCTTTTGCTGGAGAACCGAAGTGGCAGGGTGGCAAATCGGCGCTTAGCCAGATGGACATACTTGTGCTGGGATTGAACTGCGGGTGGTTTTGACGGTGGGCCGGGGTGGCGAAAGCCCCGCCCGCCATGCACACGCGCACCTGCGTGCCGCGCATGCTGCTGCCTGTGTGGCACGTGCATCGCCATGCTGATACGACGCGGCGGCACACCGTGCTGGCTCCTCGTCGACTGCCATCATCTTTTAGCTGAAAGCAGGGAGGGTTGGAGAGAACTAGCAGACTACCATAACTGGAAGTCTCCTAAACCAGAGCTTTACTCTGAGGGCAAACATAAAAGGCTAGGCCTATCCCCAGCCTAAGGCTGAGGATAGTGGCCCAGAAACTGAGTCTCTTGGCTTCCTTTACTATCGCGTTACGGACGCGTGAACCCCCTAAACCCCCAAACCCTAAAACCCTGAACCCTGAACCCTGAACCCCGGACGCACGCCAGGAGCAAGTTGCGAGCATGCAGCGCGAGCTCGACGGTGCGCGAGAGATCGCGGCCAAGGCGTCAGCGACGTGGGACAAGTTCCGCAAGGAGCGCGACTTCCACCGCATGCACCACAAGCGCGTGGCGCAGGAGAAGAACAAGCTCGTGCTGGACATCAGGCGGTTGAAGGTGTGTGTGTGGGGTGGGGTGGGGGTGTGACACGCACAGCGTGTGCATGCGTCAGTGGTTCCGCCAAGGGTCATGAGGAAATTGTGGCTCCACCCGGGCCGCACGGCTCACTCCCCAATCTCCAACGGAAGCGATGTTTGGCGAAAAGGATGCGAAAATGTCGATTTCCACACTTTGGGGGTCGGAATTCGCGCGATTCCAACCCGCAGCGCCAGCCCAAGTCGGCCAATCTCAACCCGCTGTTGCAGGTTTGCGGGTTGCGGGTTGGCTAGCGGAAACACTGGCACGCATGTCTGAGTGTGGGTGTGTGCTGGGCACGAGTGTGTGCTGGGCATGAGTGTGTGCCGGGCATGAGTGTGGATGTGTGCTGGGCATGGTGTGGGTGTGGGTGTGCTGGGCATGAGTGTGCTGGGCATGGGTGTGGGTGTGCTGGGCATGGTGTGAGTGTGGGTGTGCTGGGCATGAGTGTGCTGGGCATGGTGTTGGCGTGCTGGGCATGGTGTTGGTGTGTGCTGGGCATGGTGTGTGTGTGGGTGTGCTGGGCATGGTGTGTGTGTGGGTGTGCTGGGCATGGTGTGGGTGTGCGTGTGCTGGGCATGGGGTGTGTATGGGTGTGCTGGACATGAGTGTGTGCTGGGCATGTTGTGGGTGTGGGTGTGCTGGGCATGGGTGTGGATGTGTGTTGGGCATGGTGTGTGTGTGGGTGTGCTGGGCATGGTGTGGGTGTGCTGGGCATGAGTATGTGCTGGACATAAGTGTGGGTGTGCTGGGCATGAGTGTGTGCTGGGCATGGGTGTGAGTGTGTGCTAGGCATGACATTGTGCTGGGCATGGGTGTGGGCATGAGTGTGCTGGGCATGAGATTGTGCTGGGCATGGGTGTGGGCATGAGATTGTGCTGGGCATGAGTGTGCGTTGGGCATGAGTGTGTGTGTGTGCTGGGCATGGTGTGGGTGTGGACTGGGCATGAGTGTGTGTGTGTGTGTGTGTGTGTGTGTGTGCTAGGCATGGTGTGCATGTGGGTGTGCTGGGCATGAGTGTGTGCTGGCATGGCATGAGTGTGCGCTGTGCATGAGTGTGTGTGTGTGTGTGCTGAGTGGAGTCGTGCGCAGCGGCAGCATGACGTTCTACTGCGTGCGTCTAAACCCTGAACCCTAAATCCTAAACCCTTAACCCGACCAACTTGACAACGCGCAGGAGCACTACGCCAAGTACGAGCCGACCATCCTGGAGCTCAAGCGCAAGTACGAGCTGGCGATGAAGGAGAAGATGATGGCGACGCTGGACAGAGACAAGGTCACGGCAAAGGTGGGTCCCGAGATCACAGTGTTCGAGTGAGAGGGAAGGTGGGAGGGAGGGGGAGCTTGTGTGTGAGTGCGTGTGTGAGTGTAAATGTGGGCGGAGGACCTGGCGGCGGCGGCGGAGGAGGAGGAGAAAAGGGCACGTGCCAGCGAGGGTTAACAGGGTTTACATGTACGCGCCCGGAGGACCCCGGGGCATGAGTAAAGGCCTAGACTGCACGTCGAGAGGGGGGATCTACTAGGAGATCCCGCGAGGCCACGCAGCGCGCAGGTGCCAACTAGCACACGCGTGCCTGCTAGCCGATGCGTGCCATTTGCCGAGCTAATGCGTGCCAGCGAGCTGATGCGTGCCAGCGAGCTGATGCATGCCAGCTGGCTAATGCGTGCCTAGCACCGCGCCTCGGCTGACGCAAAACGCAGACGCTAGGGATTCGTGGCGGGTTGCGGTTGCCCTAAGTGCGCAGCGCTCCTACCTGTGTGGCATCCCCGCCCCGCCCTGTCCGTCCAGTCTGTAAGTCCAGTCTCAGTCCAGTCTGTGCGCCCCCCCCCCCCCCCCCCCCCCTCCACTTTACTCCACTCACCCTCCCACACACCCTCCCCACGCACGCAGCTCGAGACGCTCTCAACAGGCACCGGCCGCAACGCGTCGTCGTCGCAGCCCGCTGGTGCTGCCGCCGCGTCTGCGTCGCCCACGCGGGCGCCGAGCATGGCGCACACCGCCGCCACGGACAAGGGCGCGACCGCCGCGGTGGCGACTGCGAAGGCCAAGTCGGGCTGGTCGACGATCACCGGCCCGCAGGCGCCCAACCCGTTCGAGTCGCTCGAGTTTGCGCCGGCGGGCGTCAAGGGGTGGACGTGCGTGAAGCAGTTTAAGGGCCACCTACTGTCGGTCGCAAACGTCGCGATGCACCCGACCAAGCCGGTGCTCGTGACCGCGTCGGACGACAAGACGTGGAAGATGTGGCACATGCCCGCGGGCGACCTCATCATGTGCGGCGAGGGGCACAAGGACTGGGTCTCTGGCATTGACTTCCACCCAGCCGGCCACTCGCTCGCGACCGGCTCGGGCGACAACTGTGTCAAGATCTGGGACTTTGAGAAGCAGAAGTGTGTGCTCACGTTCAGCGAGCACAAGCAGGCGGTGTGGGGCGTCAAGTACCACTACGCGGGCGACGTGCTCGCGTCATGCTCGCTCGACCACACCGTGCGGCTGTGGGACCTGCCCGGCGGCAAGTGCCGCATGGCGCTGCGCGGGCACGTCGACTCGGTCAACGACGTCGCGTGGCAGCCGTTCAGCGCAGCGCTCGCAACCGCGTCGTCCGACAAGACGGTGTCGATCTGGGACGCGCGCTCGGGGCTGTGCACACAGACGTTCTACGGCCACCAGAACAGCTGCAACGCGGTCGCGTTCACGCCGACTGGCGCGGTGCTCGCGTCGACCGACGCCGACGGCATCGTGAAGCTGTGGGACACGCGCATGGTCGCGGAGATCGTGACGATGGAGGCAAGCAAGACGCCCGCAAACAAGTGCGCGTTCGACCGGAGCGGCAAAACGCTCATGGTCGCGTCGGACGACGGCCGCGTGCGCGCGTTCAACACGACGACGGGCGAACAGATGATCGAGCTCAACGCGCACAGCGACGCGGCACAGGCGGTGGTGTTTGACCCGCAGGATCAGTTCATGGTCACATGCGGCTCCGACAACTCGTTCAAGCTGTGGGCATGAGGGTGCCAGGTGCTGTTGGGGGAGGTCCGAGGGCGGGGAGTCAGAGCTCTGTAAGCAGGTTGGCGTGTGCCCGAGCCCTTGACGCTTGCTACACTCTTGTGAAAGCTACAGCCGTGCCTGATGCCTATGCCTGATGATGCACATCCTGATCTACACAATCCGACAACGCGCCGCGCGTAATGTACGCACACACCGCGCGCACTCAACGCCGCCTGTACGTGAACCCAGTGCGCGCAGCCTTTCGCCCGGGCTTCTTGCGCTCCACGCGCCGCGAGTCGTGCAGCACCATCTGGTTGAGCTTGACCACTGCAGGCGGCGCGCAGTCACGCCGGCTGTTGCCGCCGAGCTGCAGCGTCAACGCCTTGGCCAGCCCGTGCTGCACCGCCTGCGCCATCGACGACGGGCCGCCGCCGTGCACGCGCGCAATCACGTCGTAGCGCCCCAGCGTGCCCGTCACCAGCATCGGCTGGATCACGTGCATGCGCACCGACACGTCTGGCAGGAACGCGTCAAACGGCTTCTCGTTGATGAAGATGCGGCCGGTGCCGGGTGCAACGCGCACGTCTGCAACGCTGGTCTTGCGCATGCCGACCGCGCGTGCCACACCGGGCGACGCCCATGACGGCTTGCCGCGCATCCCCGCGGTCGGAGGCTTGCCGGGCGCGGCCTTGGCGGGCGCGCCGCCCTCGCCCTCGAGGATGCCGCCCGCAGCGTCGGGCTGCACTGGGTGGCGCGCGTACACCTCATGCAGTGGCACCAGCGACGGCGTGGCGGCGTACTTGTCCACAAAGTGCTCCTTCCAGTGCTTCCATACGCTCTCCCGTCCTGCCGCCACCGCATGGAACGCCTCCGCCTCATCGCCATGCGCGCCCCCGGCCGTGGCGTCCTCCAGCAGCGAGTACCACCCCAGCGCGCTCTCCATGCTGGGGCAGCGCGCCAAGCTCGTCCGCTTGCTCAGCGCGCGCAGCTCATCCGCCAGGCGCTCCATCTCCCGAGCTCGGTGCACCTGCGTCGCCTCATGCTGCGCGGCGTCGTAGCCTGGCACCTCTTGAGACAACTCGTAATGAGCGCGCAGGAGCTTGGCTGCCAGGCGCCGGCGCGTGTCAGCACCCACTGCGGTCGCATGCGCCGCATACAGGGGGCTGAAGTAGGACGGCTGCAGGCTGAACTGCGCCCGCGTCGCGGTCGTCCAGTCCGCAGGGGCATGGGTGGGTGGAGGCGCATGGGCGGAGGCTGATGATGTCAGCCCACAGCGCGGCGAGGTGGACGCCATCAGCGATCCCGAAACGCGGCATGCGGATGTCGCATCGATCTGTAGGTGCAGGGGCTCCAGGAGGGCGTGCAGCCGGACCGCACTCCTGAGTGCCATGCAGGCACTTGCGTGTACACGCCCCACGCCTGCAGCAGCTGGGGGTGAGATCAGCAGCTGGAGTTTGATGCGTGCCACTGTTATGATGAAAGCGAGTTGCGATGGATGAGTGCAGTCCCACCCCCCACTCCTGCTCGCATCGCAGCAGCAACGGATGTATCTACTTATCCGCTGTTTGACATCAATATTCATCTTCCTCCATCCCTGGCATACGCACACGCACGCACGTCACTCAGCGGTGTTGTGATCCATAGACAACAACTTCGACCTCACGCGCACGCCAGCCACGATGGCCACCGTCTCTCCTGAAATGGTGCTGAAGCTGGACAAGCCCGTTGATGGTGAGGAGGGGGAGGGGAGGCGTGCTGCGCAACGCAACGACCCCCACATGCAGGCGTGACGCAGGCAAGTCCTCTGTTGCCCCCGCGCAGGCTTCCTGTGCCCGCTCGAGGCCAACACTTTTGGCATCGAGTTCCTGGAGTTCCAGATCAAGGACTACACCACCAAGAAGACGGTGTACGCGGTACGTAGGATCCGACATGCAACCCATTTATTCACCATGCACCCAAGCTCCTGCTGGCATAGTGGTTTTCATCCATCGGCCCGCATGCATGCACGCACGTTCGCACCGCTCACTCCATGCGACCTGCATCCTTCCCGTAGAGCCCCGGATCGGCAGGCTCGGAGTCGATGCTGGCGACTGCTGTGGCTGGTGACGAGGCCATGCGCTCTGTCAAGTACACCTTCCCAGCGGACTTCCTCACGTACCAGACCATCAGGACGGCGTGAGTGCGCCTTGGAGCTGCAGCATGCGTGCAAACGAGGCACTGATGCCGCATGCGCGCCGCATGGCAATCGCCCGAGTGCCTCTCCAACTGCACCGCTTGCCGCTCGCCTTCCTCACTGCGCCCCCCGCCCCCCTGTCCCCCAGTCTGCCGTGCTCCTCTCCGCCTGCAGCCTCTGCCGCTCGCTTTGCCCGCTGTGCCCCCCCCTGCCTCTTTTTTGCCGGCGCTGGAACACAAGATGCAGCGCACCGCAGCGCCCCTTTCCTCACCGCACGCCCCGCTCCCCGGCCCCCCTCCCGACCCCAGTCTGAGGTTCAAGGTCGGCGACCAGCCAGCGAACAACTTCAGGATGATCGAGCTTCACTACTTCAAGGCAAGCCTAGTTGTGGCTGTTTGTGTAGTGGTTGGGTGCGCAAGGGTTCCGTGTGCTCAGCCTGCCTGAGCGCTTAACCCGGGGGGGTCAAACGGCTCAAATGGGCAACCTGCCTGCATGCCTCTGTGGTACGTGCGGCGACTGACCCTCTCGCCCCCACCCCCACCCGCTGCTGACAACCTTCAGAACAAGCTTGTGCGCGTGTACGACTTCACGTTTGGGTTCTGCATCCCAAACTCGACAAACTCGTGGGAGGCCATCTACGACGTGCCCAAGTACACCAAGCAGCAAATAGCCGACTACGTCGAGACGCCGTACAGCCACACTTCCGATTCGTATTACTTCGTTGATGGCAAGCTGATTATGCACAACAAGGTGAGCAAGCAGCCTCCAGTCTCGATTTGCTGTGCAACGATAGGGATCTGCCGGGAGTCTGCCCCCTTTTTTGCAGGCACACAACACGCACGCATGCTCCTTACCACCCGCAGGCAGAGTACAAGTACGCATGAGTGCGTGTGCACTTGGCATCGTATGGCAGCGTTCCACACATGCACATAGGTCCACCCGCCGCCGCCCCTCGTGACGCACCTGTGCAACCCGTGATGCAACACAACCCTCCGTCGGCACCCTCTCGCCCCGCTGTCGGCGCTCGTGACGTTGGCTGCCTCTTTTCAGCACGCTGGTGGAGCCCCATTGCAATGTACTATTACTAGTTGCAGGACCCCAAGGAACCCCCGCTGTCAGACACTTGAGATAAGTAGGCCAAGACTTGCGCGCGTGGAGTGTAGGCACTTGGCAAAACTGGCTGTTTCCGACCGTCGTTTCAACGCAGCGTTTTTACAGCTCGTCACACTTTCTGGGCTGGCACACGGGCCGCCACCACCGCTGCTGCTGCTATACACCCACACGGACACACCCACACGCACACACCCTCGCCATCTCATGCCTTCGTCTCCTTCGTCCCCTTGACCTCCGACACGAACTCGTCGAGCAGGTAGGGCCACGCCGCCGTGTCGTCGAAGTTAGAGAAGTCGGGCTGCAATGCAGGAGAAGGGCGATCGCGCGGCACACATGTGGCAAGCGCAGAGATTGTGTGCGGGATAGGACACGCCGATGGCGCGCGGCACATGCGGCGGGCGTGCGTCAGTGGCGCACACAGATGGGGAGAGGGGTGGTCCTCCTTCCACACTCCTTTGAGCAGTTCAGCCAGGTGCATATATGGGGTGTGAGGGCCAGCATTTAGGGTTTGGGGATTCAGGGTGGGGGCAGTGGGCGAGAGCGACAGGGGTGGCTCTTGGTTAGTCGCCCGTAGGAGCTGTGGGTGTGGAACGCCCTCGCCCTCACCGAAACACTCACTCACTGCCCCAACGCGGCCCACGCTGTGTGCACGCACGCACGCACACGCACACGCATACGCACACGCACACACGCGCACACACACAAAAAATCGTCCTGAGCATGACTTTTGTGCTAACAAAAAACATGCCCAGAGCAAAGCCTCCGTGCCCTGCCGCACACACGCACACACACACACGCCGTGACGGACGCACACACACCTTGATGGTCTTGATGAAGTCGAGCAGCTGCTGCCACGTGTCGCGCGACACCGCGCGCGTGGAGTGGTGCTGCGACGAGGCGGGGGGCGCGCGCCACACGTCAGCGGCGCGCGTCAGAGGGGTGCGCGCGTCACACGCCCGTCAGCGGGGCACGCGCCACACACACTAGCTAAGAGGGTACACTGCGCCACACCGGAGAGGATACTCCGATCCCACAGCAACGCGGCGCCTAAGCGCCTCGCACACGTGGCTGTAGCACACACGTCAGCGGCACGCCAGCGGGGCGCGTCACACACACGTCAGCGGCGGGGCGTGCGCCACACACACGTCAGCGGGGCGCGCGTCACACACACGTCCGCGGCGCGCGTCAGCGGGGCGCCACACGCACGTCAGCAGCGCGCGCGTGCGTGTATAGCATGGCGTAGGCATTGGCGCGCGTGCGTGTTTAGCACTGCGTAGGCATTGGTGCCGCGTGCGTGTTGTCATGCCCCCCCTCCCTCCCTCCCTTGAGCTGCAAGCCCCACAGGTCGGGCGCCAGCTCAGGTCACCCGTCGAACAACAGACTGCCAACCAACCGCCGTCATCGTCAGCGCACCTTGGAAGGCGCCAACCACCCCACAACCACCCCACAACCAATCTTGGTAACCACCCCACAACCACCCCATAACCACCTTGGTCAGGAAGTTGCACCAGTCGTCAAGCAGCGGCCACTGGCCCTCGAGCCCAGAACCACCCCACGACCACCTTGCGCGTCTGCTCGAACTGCGACGCCATGCGCGTCATCATGCCCATCGCGCTTCTACCTAGCTCCTCCTCTCACCTCGGCCTCGGCCTCCTCCTGCATCAAGTCCACCTTCTACCCACCTTCTACCTAGCTCCTCTTCTCACCCTTGTCGGGGAAGTCGGTCGCCATGTACAGGAACGCGCTGGGCTCCCTGCCGTCCACGCAGCTACCACACAGCTACCACGCAGCTGCCATGCAGCTAACATGCAGCTACCACTCAGCTACCACACAGCTACCATGCGGCTACAACACAGCTACTAGTCAGCTACCACACAGCTACCAGTCAGCTACCATGCAGCCACCATGCAGCTACCAACCTTGGTCAGGAAGTTGCACCAGTCGTCGAGCAGCGGCCACTGGCCCTCGAGCAGGATGCGCCACATCGCGAGCGCGACGTCAAACTGCACGCACTTTTGATTCTTCTCCCGTGAGAACATGTACGCGTAGTTGTAGACGTCGCTGCGGGCGGGTGGGAGTGTGGGTGGGTGGCGGTGATTTTGTTTCCGGCTCTAGTTCACAGCCATTTGGCAGTGTTCCGGCTGTACTTTGACCTCTAACACAGCTCAACACATCCAGTGGATTGTAAGTCTTGACGAGCCCGCCAGACAGTGATTCCCCTGCGAGCCGTATACCGCTCCGAGCCGGATTCCCCATTCCCCAGAAAACCACCCCACACTTAGTGGGAGAGGG
>VFSX01000166.1:187500-190000 GCA_016618255.1 Chlamydomonas sp. UWO 241 | reverse complement strand
GGCGGTGGACTTCGACACTTGGGGGCAGGTTGGTCACGGGGCTTTGGCGGGTAACAGACGCACGGTTGCGCCTGCTGTTTCGACGCCCACGCGCAAACTTCCACGCAGGTGGAGGAGGCGACTGAGGGGTACCAGCGGCTGCAGGTCGCAGCGTCAGCGGTGCGTGGGAGGGGGGGAGGAGGGGATTGCACAACTGCTGCATGCATGCAGCCCCAGACGGGACGCATGGAGGAGCTGGAGGGGTCTCTATGAGGGGCGGCCTCTAGCCGACCTGCACAACGCAGCACCAGTGCTTGCGCACATGCGGGCGCGCTCACACTCGTGCACACGCGGGGTGAACACAAGCGGGCGCACACACACACGCGCGTGTGCACAAGCGCGTGTGCACAACATGCACAGCGCACGAAGGGAACCATCTGCATGGCAGGAGAGGGCTTGGCCGCACTGTGCCTGGGCCCGATGTGCGCACCTCAGGCAGGAGAGGGCCCGGCCGTACAACTGTAACCGGCTTGGCACGCGTGCGTGTACCCCTCTCCCTCTCCACTTTCAGGAGTCGGTCGACTACGCAACGCATCCCTTCCACTCGAGTGTTCGCGTGTGTGTCGCACGAATGTGTGTGCTTGCTGTGCTCTCAGGCCCCTTCTCTCGCACCCCACGACTGTGCACATCCCCCTACTACTGTGGGCTACTGTGGGCTACTTTTGTAGCTTGACCTTTTGGTGGGCCTTGTGCCTGCTGTCTGATAGTCCCGCTAAAACTTTGGAACTGATTGTGACCGCCGGCAGTGGATGTGTAACACTACTCTCTCTCCCCCCCCCCCCTCCCACCATGTGCCCACCACCTAGTGTGGGTGGCGCTACCGCGGGGGACTTTTGTAGCTTGACCTTTTGGGGCCTGCTGTCTGATAGTCCCGCTGGAGCTCTGTAACTGATTGCGACCTCCGGCAGTCGATTTGAACAACTGCTCTCCCCCCCCCACACACACCCTGTGCAGGAGTATGTAGAGAACATCTTGATGCTTGACATGCACCGGCGCGACGGCATCGGCAAGCTCGCCGCGGTGCTGAAGCTGCGCATCCAAGAGCTGCAGGTGTGTGTGTGTGTGTGTGTGTGTGTGCACGCGCCTGCAAGGGCGTGCGCTGTCAGGACCCACGCACACCGCACCCCCTCCTTTGCCCCACACGGTGCGCATGTGAACCCCGACTATGGGTGAGATTGTGCGTGTGCCAAATGCTGCGCTTTCAGGAGCTGCAGGTATGTGTGTGTGTGCGTACGTTTGTGTGTGTGTGTGTGTGTCACTGGGCGACTGTGTGTGTGTGTGTGTGACAAAGCTGCGCATCCAAGAGCTGCAGGTGTGTTTGTTTGTGTGTCTGTGTGTGAGAGAGTGTGCGTGTGTCGAATATGTTGAGCTGTAGTGACAGGGGCTCGATTAACGGAGGCGCGTTCTCGTTGCCGAGCCCTGGACCCAGCAATGCGGCGCTGCTGGTGACGAGGATCTCCGTGCCGCTGACGAGCGGGGTAAAATACGACTGGCCCGGCTCCTGCTAGACTGCCCCTTGGTGGAACACTTCAGGAGCGGCTTGCCCGGCGCTGCCATGGCTTGGCGAGTAGCCGCGGCGCTGCCGCGGCCCGTGCTGGGAGACGGCCCTTATCCTCCCCCCATGCAGGACGCCATGCGGCACCGATCTCCACGAGTTGATCGACGAGCGGAGGAGCTGGCGCCCGTCAATGCATGCTGGACATTGGTCAAAATGGCTGCCCGTGGAGGCGGGCTACCATCACGGCTTCAGCGGTGGCGACCGCCGAAGCAACACAGAGTAAATCCGCTTCACCAATCGCAGCGTTCGTCACCGCGCTCATCCTCGGGGTCGCTCGTCTGCCGGTGACTGGCGTTGGAAGGTCTTCAGGCAGCCTCCATGACAACTCTGTCGTCCATGCACCCCTGGAGGGTGGGACCTGGCCATGCATGAGGCATGGGGCGCCGGCTGAGCCCCATGCAAACGAGAGCTGGACAGCCATGCACTGCCAGGCGGGGACCGTTCCAGTCAGCGCCAGTCGGCTCTGCCGGCTTGACTGGCCACAAGGCCACTACTGTGACCCTGAGGAAGGTCCTGTCCTATATGCTCCTTGCCAGACATGTCTCTCAGAGACCGCTGTTTGGGGTATTCTAGCCGACGGGAGCGGTAGTCTATCGGCCGGGAGCCGGCGGTACTCTAGTACTTAAGTGTGCTGGAGTATCGGCGGGTGTCTCTAGTAGAAGAGTAGCCTGCTTAGCTGGAAACCCCGTGTTACTGTAGTGACAGTGCTGCGCATCCAGGAGCTGCATGTGTTTGCGTGCGTGCGTATGTGTGTGTGTGTGTGTGCGTGTGTGTGTCACTGAGAGTGACTGTGTGTGTGTGTGTGTGTGTGTGTGCACGGCACGGCAGATGGGTGTGCGTGGCGTTGTGCCCCACTCACGCAAAACCATGCTGTGGGAGCTGCGCTGCTGCTACTGCTGCTGC
>VFSX01000166.1:152500-182500 GCA_016618255.1 Chlamydomonas sp. UWO 241 | reverse complement strand
CACACACACACGCAGCTTCTATCCATCTTCATTGAAAAGTGGGCCTCACACCCTCAAGCCCTGAACCCTACACACACACACTCCCCAATACACCCACATCCACACGCACACACACACACACACACTCCTCAATACACACACACGCAGCTTCTATCCATCTTCATTGAGAAGTGGGGCTTCAAAGAGGGCGCAGACAAGTTCCGGGACCCGCAGGTTAGTGGGGACTCCGCCAAGTTACAAGTAACTTGGGGGATTCTACCTTCTAAGCAGGCTGCTCTTCCGCCGAGTCGTCCTTCAATACGGCCCTTTCAATTTGGCACCTTTCCTTTATCTCCAGATCAGCAAGAGATGAGCACTCCCTTCTCTATATAAGGCTGCAGAGAGGGCGCAGACAAAGTTCCGGGGCCCGCATGTCGGTGGGGGCTCCGCCAAGTGACAAGTGACAAGTGACACGGGGTTTCCACCTACTAAGCAGGCTGCTCTACCGCTGAGTAGACCTTCAATAAGGCCCTTTCGATTCGGCTTCTTTCCTTGATCTCCAGATCAGCAAGGATTGAGCACTCCCTTCTCTTTAAGGCTTCAAAGGGCGCAGACAAAGTTCCGGGACCCGCATGTCGGTGGGGGCTCCGCCAAGTTACAAGTTACAATTGCAACGCGAGGTTTCCAGCTAATTTTCAGGGCCAGAACTGGACTTGGGTCTAGGCGGTGTTACTAGTACTAGAAGGTAGTCTTTGCTGGACAGCCGATGCTACTGGTACTGTTACTGGTTTCCAGCTAAGCAGCGTAGAGCAGTGATTCCCCTGCAAGCCGTGTACCGCTCCGGGCCGGATTTTCCATTCCCCAGAAAAGCACCCCACACTTGGTGAGAGAGGGCGTGGAGGTGTGCGTTGGAAAGCTCTTGCCGAGAGCAGCACGACGGCATGCGCTGTGTGAACACCCGCTATGTGTTGCGCCCGGCATGAGCAGTCAAAGTGACTCTAGCCGGGGGAAAACTTGTTTCTGAAAATTCCTCCCAGGGGTCACTGGCGCAGAGCCCCCGAGACGGAGCCCTGAGACGTGTAGTCTAAGCCCTAACCCACGCCTCAGAGTCCTGCGGGTGCGTACATGTTAAATCTGTAAAACCACAAGCACACACGTGCACACACACACACACACACACACACATGCACGCACATGCGCGCGCACAAACACAAAACACACACACACACACACACACACATGCACACACGCACACGCACACACACACAGGTGGTGATGTCTGTCCACAGCAAGAATGGAGAGCCGGTGGACATGTGCACACGCACACACACACACGCACACACACGCGCACACACGCACGCTCACAGGTCGTAGTGTCTGTCCGCAGCAAGGAGGGAGCACCGGTAAAGAAGCTCACACACACATGCACACACACACACACATCGTAATGTCTGTTCGCAGCAAGAATAGAGAGCCGATGGAGACACACTCACACACACACACACACACACACTACTACAGGACATAATCTCTGTCCGCGGCAAGGATGGCGAGTCGGTGGAGACGCCCACACACACACATACACACACACACACACAGGTCGTAGTGTCTGTCCGCAGCAAGGAGGGGGAGCCAGTGGAAGCAGTGCAGGAGACGCCGGTCGCAAAGGGGAAGGACAAGGCCAACCACAACTACGTGTTCTTTGACAACTGGGTGCACATTCAGGTGTGGGTGGGTGGAGGGTGGGGAGGGAGGGAGTACCGTGTGTGTGCGTTGTGTGTGTGTGTGTGTGTGTGTGTGTGTGAAGGAAAGGCCAACCACAACTGCGTGTTCTTTGACAACTGGGTGCACATTCAGGTGTGGGTGGGTGTGAGGGTGGGGGTGGGAGGGTGGGGGGGGAGGGGGTGTCCAAGGACAAGGCCAACCACAACTATGTGTTATTCGACAGCAGGCACACGTGTGTGTACACAGCCTGCTGCTTCTCTCTCTGTTCTCTCTCTCTCTCCTCCCTCTTTCTCTCCCCTTCTCTCTCTCTCTGTGCACGTGTCCATGTGGGAGGGGAAGGACAAGGCCAACCACAACCATGTTTTTTTTGACAACTGGGGCACATCCAGGTAACAAGCCAGACACAGTAGTGCAGCCAGCGGCGGGACACTACTTGCCCAATGCCCTCTCCCAGAAGCCTGGCGTGTTCAGGGTGATTTAACTCGGTGCTGTGATGCGTTTTTGGGGTCGGGGGGGCCTGGGGAAGGAGCTGCTGGTTTGAAAGTAGTGTAAGCAGTGGTACAGTTGTCAGTGCGGTGGGAACTGTAACGAGTCTCTCTCTCTCTCTCTTCCTCTCTCTCTGCAAGTGTGCAAGTGTCTGTGGGGGGGGGGGGGGGGGGGGAGCAAGGCCACAACTACGCTTTTTTTTACAACTGGGTGCACATTCAGTTGTGTGCGTGGGGGGGGGAGGGGGGGTGTTTATGTGTGTGGGGGTGCATGTGTGTGAATGTGTGGAAGGACAAGACCATCCACAACTACGTGTTTTTTGACAACTGGGTGCACATTCAGGTGTGTGTGTGTGGGGGGGAGGAGGGGGCAGGAAGTGTGTGTGTGTGTGGCAGGCCAAGGCCAACCACAACTACGTGTTTTTTTGACAACTGGGTGCACATTCAGGTGTGTGTGGGGTGGGGTGCATGTGTGTGTGTGTGCGTGTGTGCATGTGTGTGTGTGTGGAAGGACAAGCCAAACCACAGCTACGGGGTGGCTAACAGAAACACTGGTTGTTTGTGTATGTGCTTGCCGTGTTTGTGCTTGCCGGTTGTGCATGTGCTTGCACGTGTGTGTGCTCGCCGGGTGTGTGCTGAAGGAGGGGCGGGGGTGTCTCTAAGGACGCACACACATGCACACAAACGCGCGTGCACACACACGTGCCTACCTCTTCTCTCTTTCTCCCTGTGTTTTTCTCTCTATATCTGTCTCTCTCTCTCTCTGCCTCTCTCTCTGCCTCTCTCTCTCTCTCTCTTTCTGCCTTCCTCTCTCTCTCTGCCTCTTTCCCTCTCTCTCTCTGCCTCTCTCTCTCTGCTTCTCTCTCTCTCTCTCTCTGCCTCTCTCTCTCTCTCTCTCTCTCTCTCTCTCTCTCTGCTTCCCTCTCTCTCTCTGCTTCTCTCTCTCTCACTCTCTCTCTCTCTCTGCCTCTCTCTCTCTCTGCCACTCTCTCTCTCTCTGCCTCTCTCTCTGCCTCTCTCTCTCTCTGCCTCTCTCTCTGTCTCTCTCTCTCTCTGCCTCTTTCTCTCTCTCTCTCTCTGCCTCTCTCTCTCTCTCTTTCTCACACGCGCACGCGCACACAATGCCACACGCGCACACACACAGACGAGCCTCAACAAGCTCGGCTCCAAGTGCGCGATCTTCTTCGAGTTCCGACACTACAAGGCAGACAAGAAGAAGCGCAGCACAAAGGTCAGTTGCTCATTTGTCTAGTCTGTCATCTGTAGGGCTACCTTGGGGCTACCTCTCGGGGTTGACTATTTGTCTACTTTTGGACACTTTGTTTTTGTCTTCAGGATTCAACTCGACTTTCTGGAGCCGTTTGACTGAACATCTGGCTCCATGGCTCCCAAATCCGGCTCCATGGCTCCCAAATCCGGGGTCCAAATCCGGCCCCAACCGCCGACACACAAAAGCACTGCGTGTACTGCTCCGCACCTCTGCAGGCGCACCGCCCCCAGTGATTTCCTTTTCAGCTGTCCACAGCCATTTGGCTGTATTCCGGCTGAACTTTGACCTTGCATACAGCTCAACCCATCCAATGGATTGTTAGTCTGACAAGCTCGCCAGACAGAGCACGTCAACAGCTTTCAAATCACCCATTCCCGAACAAACGGTGGGGTCGCCAACAAGGACTCCCGGGCACCTCATTGGTGCACCGCTTGATCTGATCTGTGGTTGAGCAGATCCCACCGAGTGTTGCTGCTAGGCGAGGGACATCACTAACTGTTCTGATGCTTTGTGTCTGTCCGGTCAGTCGCTTTCAGTCATCAGCACAGCTCCCTCAATCCCACGCCCCGAGGGTGCGTACTGTAAACTGTGAACTCGCCCGTGCTGCCTCCCTCCCTCTCACCCACACCGCCCCCTCCCCCTCCACACGCACACACACACACACACACCAGACGTACTGCCTCCCCTACACACTCACCCGTGCTGCCTCCCCCACTCTCAACCCCCCACACCCACACCCACACCGCTCCACACACACACGCACACACCCCAGGCGTACCGCCTCCCCCACACACTCTCACCCGTGCTGCCTCCCCCATTTGCTCACACATTCCGCCTCACCCACACTCACCCACACAGTCCCCCACACACACACACTCCCCACACACAGGCGCACTCGCACGCGTACCGCCCCGCTCCCCCCCCCCCACGTACTGCCCCCCCCCTGACACTCATTTACCCACACCCAGGCGTACTGCATGCCTCACTCTTTACCCGTACCGCCTCCCTCACTCACTCTCACCCGTACCCAGTGATTTTGTTTTTGCCATTTGGGGCCATTTGGGGCCATTTGGCCCCAAACAAAGTCGAGGGTCCACTTTTGGAGCCATGGGCCATAACGTAACTGTGTGGCGCAGTGGCGCAGTGGCGGGGCGGTGTGGGGCTTTGGAGGTGTCCACCATCCACACCGCTGTCCACGCTAAGTCAGCGGTCAAGGCGGTCAACGGCATGTCGGTCCGCGCGCCGGCTGGGCCCCCCAAAACAACTAAAAAGCTGAAAACAAAATCACTGCCTGTACCACCCCTTGCCTACACCAGTGTTTCCGTTAGCCAACCCGCAACCCAACAAAGTGCACTTTCGGGTTGAGATTGGCCGATTCGGGCTGGCGCGTCAGGTTGAGATTGCACGAATTCCGACCAGAAAAAGTGTGGAAAGCGGCATTTTCACACTTTCCCGCCAAATTTCGCCTCGGGTTGAGATTGGCGAAATGAGCGTGAGGCCCGGGTTAAGCCATCATTTTTTCAAGATCCTTAACGGAACCACTGGCACACACCCTGGCACGACGGCACAACGACTTCAACGCCCCTGCACACTAAACATGTGTGTACCGCCACCACCCCACACCCAGGCGTACTGCATGCTCGAGATGGACGAGACCCCCACCCCCCCACGCACACACACTCACTCCCCACACCCAGGCTCAATCACGCCCGCACCGTCCCACACACACACACACTCCCTCACGCCCCGCACGATGGCACGACGACTTAAACGCCCCTGCTGCCTAAACCCTTAACGTGTGTGTACCGCCGCCCCCCCCCCCACACACACACACACAGGCGTACTGCATGCTCGAGATGGACGAGATCCGCAGCGGGGTGGTCCAGCTGGAGGTGCGTGGGTGGTTGGCTGGTGGTTGGCTTGGCTGGCTGAGTGGGTGGCTGGATGGGTGGCTGGCTGGTTGGCTGGCTGGCTGAGTGGGTGGCTAGATGGGTGGCTGGCTGGCTGGCTGGCTTGGCTAGTTGGCTGGCTGGCTGAGTGGGTCGGTGGGTGGATGGCTGAGTGGGTGGATGAGTGTTGGTTGGGTGGCTGGTGGGTGGGTGGCTGGCTGGCTGGCTGTGGTTGCATCACCCCAGCTGAGCAAGCGACAGACTCTGTGTGCTCGCGGCTCTGCCTGCTCCCCCCCCCTCCCCACTACCACACATACGTGCGCTGCCTGGCTGCCATGCCACACCACGGCTGCCATTGGTCATCTCACATGTGTGTGTGTGTGTGTGTGTGTGTGTGCATCCGATAACACGTGCAACAATACGAAACATCACGCACATCGACACGCGAGCATGCCAGGTTTACAAGAAGCCCGCGATCTACACGCGCAACAAGGAGCCAGCCCTGCTGTCGGTCAAGCCGTTCTACGTGCACCTCGAGCTCCAGATCGACACGGTCGACGGGTAGTGTAACAGCATGGCACCAGCTGCCACACTTTTACTGCAACAACTGCAACAACTATCGACCATCCTCGCCTCGGCTACTGTCGCTAAGCCCTGCGACAGGCTCCAGATTGACATGGTCTACGGGGAGCTGATTGCGTGCGTTTGGGGATTTGAACCTTGACCCTTGCGTGGGTGGTGATTGTGTGGGCTTTTAACCTTGAGACCCAAAAAACCTTGAGGGCGAGGGAAGAAGAGCCCTTGGGCGATGGTATACACTTGTATTACAATGCCCGTGCGGCGTGTGTGTGTGTGTGTGCGTGCTGGCACCTAGCTAGACCCTGAGCCAGGCTGGGCGCGGTATGTAGGCGCCTTGACCTACCGACCTGTTCACAGAAGTCAAATGTTCAACAGACAGCCGAGCTTGCGCAAGTCAGTGCCAACAAGGGCGTGCACCTGTGGCCTGGTGGCTTTGGCTCCGCTTTTTGCTGTTATTTATGCTAGTCTACGCTGAGTCTACTCTGTCACCACGTGCGGCGCTGGTGCGCTCCTCGCAGCTTGACCAGAGAGAGAGAGAGGGTTTGCGGCTTGTTTTACAGCACAGGCTCGTTGGTCAGGCTCGTTGTCTGCAGGCTCGTCTCTCGGAGTCCCAGCAGGGGCGCAGAGCCGGTGTGCTCCTCGCAGCAACAGCGAGAGAGGGCTTGATGCTCGAAGTCGTGCAGGCTCGTCACGTAGTCTACACCACGGTCAGCGCGAGCAGAGGCGGTGTGCCTCCCGCAGCTCCAGAGAGAGTGGGCCACAGGCTGGTCTCTCGTAGTCTACACCACGTTGAGCGAAGGCGTGACGCCGGTGTGCTCCCCGCAGCGGCAGAAAAAGAGGGCTCCAGGCTCGTTCCGTGGTCGGCGCAGGCTCGTAGCACACGCTCGTCTCGTGCAGGCTCGTCCCGTAGTCTAAACCTAGGCGCAGCGCCGGTGTGCTCCACGCAGTGGCCATGGAAGCTGCCCGGTAGCTGCGCTCGTCTCGTAGTCTACACGACGGTAAGAACGGGCGCGGCGCCGGTGTGCTCCCCGCAGCAGCGCAGAGAATGAGGGCTCCGGGCTCGTTTCGTAGTCTGTGCTCTGTGCAGGCTTCTAGCACAGGCTCGTCTCTCGTAGTCTTCAAGACGGTCAGCATAGGCGCGGCGCCGGTGCGCGCCCAGCAGCGGCCACGGAAGCTGCCTGGTTGCTGCGCCGGTGGTTGTCTACACGGCGGTCAGCGCGGGCGCGGTGCCGGTGTGATCCCCGCAGTGGCAGCAGAGAGAGTGGGCTCCAGGCTCGTCTCTCATAGTCTACAACGACGGTCAGCACGGGCGCGGCGCCGGTGTGATCCCCGCAGTAGCAGCAGAGAGGGCGCCAGGCCCGCTTCACAGTCGGCGCAGGCTCGTAGCACACGCTCGCCTCGTGCAGGCCCGTCCCTCGTTGTCTAAACAACGGTCAGCATAGGCACGGTGCCGGTGTGCTCCCCGCAGCGGCCAGACGCGGTGAGCGCGGCCGCGAGCTGCGCGGGGTCCAGCCCCGCATTGCAGAGGTTGGCCATGAGGCGCGTGTGTTTCATGGAGTACTGGTCGAGGGGTGCGCCTGTGGAAGGGGGTGCGCGCGCGCGCGCGTGTGTGTGTGTGTTTGTGCTTTAGGAGGTGTGTGCGTGTGTGTGTGTGAGGGGGGCACCTGTGGAGGGAGTGCGCGTGTGTGTATGTATGTGTGTGCTTTAGGAGGTGTGTGTGTGTGTGCGTGTGTGTGTGCGAGGGGGGCACCTGTGGAGGGAGTGCCCTTGTGTGTATGTGCTTTATGATGTGTGTGTGTGTGTGTGCGTGTGTGTGCGAGGGGGGCACCTGTGGAGGGAGTGCGCGTGTGTATGTATGTGTGTGCTTTAGGAGGTGTGTGTGTGTGTGCGCGTGTGTGTGTGCGAGGGGGGCACCTGTGGAGGGAGTGCGCGTGTGTGTATGTGCTTTATGAGGTGTGTGTGTGTGTGTGTGCGTGTGTGTGTGTGAGGGGGGCACCTGTGGAGGGAGTGCGCGTGTGTGTATGTATGTGTGTGCTTTAGGAGGTGAGTGTGTGTGTGTGTGCGTGTGTGTGCGAGGGGGGCACCTGTGGAGGGAGTGCGCGTGTGTGTATGTATGTGTGTGCTTTATGAGGTGTGTGTGTGGGCGTGCGTGTGTGTGCTTCATGGAGTAATGGTCAAGGGGGGCACCTGTGTGTGTGTGTGGGGGGGGGGCACGGGTGAGAGTTGGTGTGAGAGGGAGGGGGGGGAGCATATGAGCGGCGATGATCAGCTGCGTGAGCTTCATGGAGTATCGATCGAGAGGGGCGCCTGTTACAAGGGGAGGGGAGGAGTGTGCGTTGGGTGGGTGGGTGGGTGGGGGCTAGGCGCCAGCCGAACTAGCTCGCGCGTATGAGAGAAGGAGAGAGCATCAACTCGTGCGCGCACCCACACCCACACGCCGCACCGCCATGGCCGTCGCGCAACGCACACACGCACACACACATATAAACACGACATAATGGCAGTCGTCGCGCCACGCACACACACACACACACACACACAGAGCGACATTCGTAACAGTTCCCACCCCACGGGCAAACCACCCACCCACCCACCCACACCCACACGCACCCACGCACCCACCCACCCACACATACACACACACACGCACGCAACGCACCGTCATGGCAGCCGTCGTGTCACGCACATGCACACACACAAACACACACACACACGACATTCGCTACAGTTCCCACCCCACGAGCAACCCACTCATTCACCCACCCACCCATCCACACGCACGCGCACACACGCACACACATTCACATACACACACACACACAACGCACCGTCATGGCAGCCATCGCGCCACACGCACGCACACACGCACACGCATGCACACATACACACACAAACACACACACACACACACCGTCATGGCAGCCGTCGCGCCACGCGGCGACCATGCCGCGAAGGCAGTCCCAGTCATCCACAAGGGGCGAGCCAGACAGGGGCCTGCATAGAGCGACAGAGAGGGAAAGAGTGTGTGTGTGTGTGAGAGAGAGAGAAGGGGCAGTCCCAGAGTCGTGAGCAAGGGGCGAGCCAGTGCAGTGCAGCGCAAGCCCTGACCCCCCCCACCCCCACCCCCCCTCCTGTCTCCGCCACACAGTGCACGGGTCACGCACATTCTCACTCTAACATACGCAGGCCGTGTGTGTGTGTATCGCGCTCTAATGAGGTTTTCACCCTCTTGCTGGCGCACGGTTGGCCTCCCACCTTCAAACGGAATCTCCTCAACTGAAGACCAGAAACAACAGCCTATCTACGTCCAATCTTGGTCTGCCATTTTGTAACGACACCTCTCTCCCTCTCTCCCTCTGTCCCTCTCTCTCGCGCGCGCGTGCGGCCCACGCCCCACCTGGTCGCGCGCGTCGTCATAAGCGCGCTTCACCCCTCCTCCCTTCACTCCTCTGCTCGGTCACACACACAAGCTCACGCCAACCCGAATCTGTCACACACACACACACACACACATGCACACACACACACACACACACGCCCACCGTGACGCGAGCGGCGTCGTCAGCAGCGCGCGCACGACGTCAGCGTTGACCGCCAAGCCGTTGTCGCTGCTGCCGTCGACGGGCGCCGAGATCGCGCCGGCGGCCGTGGCGCCGTGGCGGCGCCCCAGCGCACCCTGCGTGCGCGCACGCAAGCAGGCGGGCAGGCAGGGAGGCAAGGCGTCAGTGCGTGTCGTTTGTCTTTGGGGGCGCCAAAATCTCGCCGGCGGCCGAGCGAGCAACGCCGTGGCGGCGGCCGAGCGCGCCCTGCGCGCACAACAAGTAGGCAGGCGGGCCTCAGTGCCTGTCGGGGGTCGTTTGGGGGGGACGCGGAAATCATGGCCGGCGGCAGAGCGAGCCCTGCGCGCGCACCCAAGCAGGCGGGCAGTGCCTCAGTAGCAGTCTGTTGCTCGGCCTCGTCTCCACCTCTCCTCCCTCTGCCCGCCTCCCACACCCGGCACGCTTTGCAGTCCCCATTGACATACACACACACACACACACACACGTTCAGGGGTCAAATTTCCACAGAGCTCTCAGCTCTGCCAGACTCTTCCCTAGGGTGCGCAAGCACGAGTCTAATACGTCAACAAAGACGTCCAATAGACTGCAAGATCAACCACACGCACCTGCGCGCGCGCCAGCAGCTCATGCCTCTCCAGCCGCATGCCGCCCGCCAGGAGCGGCGCCGCGCGGGGGCAGCGCAGCAGATGGCGCGCGGAGCGCTCGGCCGCGGCGTCGATTGACGCGCGACGAGAAACCTCGGCTTCGAGTGCGGCCTGTGAGGTGGGTGGGAAGGTGAGAGAGAGAGAGAGAGGGGGGGAGAGAGAGAGAGACAGAGAGAGACAGAGAGAGAGAAGAGAGAGAAGAGAGAGAGCAGAGAGAGAGAGAGGAGACAGAGAGAAGAGAGAGAAAGAGAGAAATGAGGGAGAGAAAGAGAGAGAAGAGAGAGATAAAGAGAGACAGAGAGGGAGAGAAAGAGGGAGAGTTGAGAGTTGAGTGGGGGGGCGTGCGGCACACTCGGCAGCGGCGGCGATTGACGCGCGGCGGGAGACCTCTCCTTCGAGTGTGGCCTGTGAAGTGGGTGGGAAGGTAGAAATAGAGAGAGAGAGGGAGAGGGGGGAAGGAGAGAAAGGAAGAAAGAGAGCGAGAGGAAGGGGAGTTCAGTCGGGGAAGAAAGGGAGAGAGGAGTCCAGTAGACAGAGAGAGAGAGAGGAAGAGAGAGAGAGGGGGAGAGAGAGAGGGAGAAAGGAGATGAAGAAAGAGAGAGAGAGAGAGAGAGAGAGAGAGACGAAGAGAGAGAGAAGTTGAGTAGGGGCGCGCGGCGCGCTTGGCGGCGGCGACGATTGCCGCGCGGCGAGAGACCTCGGCTTCGAGTGCGGCCTGCGGTGAGGGAGGTGAGAATAGAGAGAGAGAGGGGGAGAGGGAGAAGGGAGAGAACGAAAGAAAGAGAGAGAGAGAGAGGGGAGTTCAGTCGGGGAAGAAAGAGAGAAAGAGGAGTCCAGTAGGAGTAGAGAGAGAGAGGAGAGAGAGGAAGACAGGGAGAGGGAGGAAGGAGATACAGAAAGGAAGAGAGAGAGAGAGGAAGAGAGAGAGGAGTTGAGTAGGGGCGCACGGCGCGCTTGGCGGCGGCGACGATTGACGCGCGGCGGGAGACCTCGGCTTCGAGTGCAGCCTGCAGTGAGGGAGGTGTGTAAGAGAGAGAAGAGAGAGAAAGGGAGAGAGAAAGAGAGAGAAAGAGAGAAGAAAGAGCGTAAGAGAGAACGAGAGAAAACAGAGAGAGGGTGAGAGAGAGAGAGGGAGGGAGAGAGGAAGAGAAAGAGAGAGGGAGAGAAAGAGAGAGGGGGAGAGAGACAGGGAGAGTTGAGAATTAATTGGGTACGCGCGGCACGCTCGGCCGCGGCGTCGATTGACGCGCGGCGGGAGACCTCGGCTTCGAGTGCGGTCTGTGGGGTGGGTGGGCAGGTGAGAGGAGAGAGATTGGGGGGAGACAGAGAGAGAAAGAGAGGAGAAAGAGAACAGAGAGAGAGAGAGGAGAGAGAGAGAGAGAGAAGAGAGAGAGAGAGGGGTGGGAGAGAGAGAGGCGGAGAGAGAAACAGGGAAAGTTTGAGAGTTGAGTGGGCACGCTCGGCACGGCACGGCACGCTTGGCACGCTCGGCACGGCACGCTCGGCAGCGGCGTTGATTGACGCACGGTGGGAGGGTATGAGTGGCGTTCGCCATAGCGACACGTGCGTGCGAGCTATCGGATGCAGCAGCAGCAGCCCGCATGTATGGCATCAGCATGCTTGCGTGTGCGTGTGTGCGACGTTTATAGCCCTACCAGCGCGCCGGGTGCGCCCTTGGTAGACAGGTGGCGCAGTTGCACGAGGTCGGCGGCTCTAAACCGTTAACCCTAAGACCTTTAGGGTTAGGAAACCATGAACCCTGAACCCTCGAGGGTGTAGAAATCCTAAAAGCCCCACCATCGCGCCGGGTGCGCCCTTGATAGACAGGTGGCGCAGGTGCATGAGGTCGGCGTCTCGCTGCGTCACCCCGCCGTGCGGGGCGTGGCGGGCGAGGTGGGCGCCGCCTGTGCGTGTGTGGGGGGGGAGGGCATCAGAGGGTGGCGGCTAGCGTGCGTGCAAGTGTGCCCTCACATGCACATTTAAGTGTGCCTACACATATACATACAAGTGTGCCTACATACACACACAAGCGTGCCTACACATACACGCACAAAAATGACACGCGCACCTGTATTTGCCGCGCCCTCAATAGTCACCCGATTTCTCCAACTTGGACACACAAACCACACGCACACACTCTCTCTGTATCTCTCTCTGCATCTCTCCCTGCATCTCTACCTCTCTCCTTCATATCTGTCTCACTCAGTATCTTTCTGTATCTCTGTATTTCTGTATCTCACTCTCTGTCTCTCATCACCTGTGTTTGCCGCGCCCTCATAGTCGCCCGCCTTCTCCGACTCAAACAACCACCACACAAACTCTCTCTGTATCAATCTCTGCGCCTCTTTCTTACTGTATCTCTGTACCTATCTCTGCGCCTCTTTCTTACTGTATCTCTGTATCTATCTCTGCGCCTCTTTCTTACTGTATCTCTCATACCTCTGTTCTGTATCTCACTCTCTGTCTCTCACCCGTGTTTGCCGCGCCCTCATACACGCCTTCTCCAATCTGCATCTCTATGTACGTATGCATCTCTATGTGTGTAGAGAGAGTATCTCTCTCTGTATCTTTCACCCACCCGTGTTAGCCGCGCCTTCATAGTCGCCCGCCTTCTCCGACTCCATCGCCGTCTGACCGTAGTGCATCACGTGGCTGCCCTGTAGGGTGTGTGTGTGTGTGTGTGTGTATGTGTGTGGTCGATTTTACAGTCTTGTTGGACGCCTTTAATGGCGTATTAGACTTGTGCTTGCGCACTCGATCCCTGAGGCAGGCAGATACTTTCACCCGCACTAGTCCACTCAGTGGATACACATTGACTGTGTCCATCCCACTGGCTCTAGTACACATCTGGTTGCGCCATGCGTCTCGGTTCGGGCAGCCAGCCTGGCCACCCTCCTCCTCCTCCGTTCATCATGTGGCGCACGCCCGACATGCCGCCAGCCTCCATGCATGGCGCTTGCGCTGCGAGGGCGCTTGCTGCCAGTGGACCTCCGTCGTCATGTGTCTCATGCAAGTAAGATTCGAGACCCTCCATGCAGGTCACTGAAGTGCCCCGCGATTCGTGCCGTAGCTGCAGTCCGTAGGCCGAAGCCGTCGCCGCAGCCGATGTAAGTGGCCGTGGCCGATGCAGATGCCCTGAGGGCGGACGTGTAGCCTATGCGATGTGAGTGCAGATGCAGGATGTCCCTAGCCGTAGCCGAAGCCTTAGCCAATGTCAATCAATAGCCGATGCCCATAGCCGGTGCCCTGGCTGTAGCGTAGCTGCAGCCTCTGCCCGGTGCCGGTGCCCGTGGCTGCATGGGGGTACCGACGATGGCGGCGCCGACTCCTGCCAGCAGCCCGCCCTCCGTCCCCGCATGCCTCGCAGTTGCCTGCCGTATGACGCCGTGCCTCAAACAGCCACTAGCGCTCTGGATCAGGGCAAATCGGCGACATAGCCGATTTTCCAAAACTCAGAGTCGCTCACGCTGCAGCAGCACCCTGTCAGCCCAATTGGTCCGCCATTGGCGGCATCGGGGCGGGAGCCCCCGACGATTTTGACACCACTTGTGTGTGTGTGTGTGTGTGTGTGTTGTGTGGACGGCCTCATATAACGCTTGGTTGGGTGTGTTGTTGGGGCTCGATTAACGGAGGCGCGTTCTCGTCGCCGAGCCCTGGACCCAGCAATGCGGCGCTGCTGGTGACGAGGATCTCCGTGCCGCTGACGAGCGGGGTAAAATACGACTGGCCCGGCTCCTGCTAGACTGCCCCTCGGTGGAACACTTCAGGAGCGGCTTGCCCGGCGCTGCAATGGCTTGGCGAGTAGCCGCGGCGCTGCCGCGGCCCGTGCTGGGAGACGGCCCTTATCCTCCCCCCATGCAGGACGCCATGCGGCACCGATCTCGACGAGTTGATCGACGAGCGGAGGAGCTGGCGCCCGTCAATGCATGCTGGACATTGGTCGAGATGGCTGCCCGTGGAGGCGGGCTACCATCACGGCTTCAGCGGTGTCGACCGACGAGGCAACACAGAGTAAATCCGCTTCACCAATCGCAGCGTTCGTCACCGCGCTCATCCTCGGGGTCGCTCGTCTGCCGGTGACTGGCGTTGGAAGGTCTTCAGGCAGCCTCCATGACAACTCTGTCGTCCATGCACCCCTGGAGGGTGGGACCTGGCATGCATGAGGCATGGGGCGCCGGCTGAGCCCCATGCAAACGAGAGCTGGACAGCCATGCACTGCCAGGCGGGGACCGTCCAGTCAGCGCCAGTCGGCTCTGCCGGCTTGACTGGCCACAAGGCCACTACTGTGACCCTGAGGAAGGTCCTCTCCTATATGCTCCTTGCCAGACATGTCTCTCAGAGACCGCTGTTTGGGGTAGACTAGCCGGCGGGAGCGGTAGTCTATCGGCCGGGAGCCGGCGTACTCTAGTACTTAAGTGTGCTGGAGTATCGGCGGGTGTCTCTAGTAGAAGAGTAGCCTGCTTAGCTGGAAACCCCGTGTTACTGTTACTGGGTGTGTTGTGTGTGTTGTGTGTGTGTGTGTGGATTCTCCGCCTCCCTCGCCGTCTGCCCGTAGTGCATCACGTGGCTGCCCTGTAGTGTGTGTGTGTGCGTGAGTATGTGTGTGTGTGCGGATTAGATCCGACTCCATCGCCGTCTGCCCGTAGTGCATCACGTGGCTGCCCTGTAGGGTGTGTGTGTGTATGTGTGTGTGTGTGCGTGTGTGTGTGTGTGTGTGTGTGCGTGTGTGTGTGTGTGTGTGCGTGTGTGTGTGTGCGTGCGTGTGGCTTTTGACCGAGTCAACCACACCGCCCTCTGGCACACCCTCCTCCGTCGAGGCGTACACCCCGACCTCCTCTCCCGCCTCGAGAGCCTCTACTCTGGTGCCACCGCCAGAGTCCGTCTAGGCGGCGCCTACTCTGCCTCCTTTCCCCTCGAAGCTGGAGTCAAGCAAGGCTGCCCCCTCTCCCCCCTCCTCTTCAACATCTTCATCGACACTGTCATCCGATCCCTGATAGCCCAGCTCCCCAACGCAGGCATCCAAATCGGCGACGCGGTGAACAGCACTCTCCACACACCCCTCCCACGCCACGGTTTCGACTCTACCCTACTCCCCCTCCTCCTCTACGCGGACGACATAGCTCTGATGGCACTCGATATCGATGCCCTCAAAGACATGCTCACCCGCCTCGACCAGATCTGCTCCGACCTCGCACTCGAGATCAACTACGCCAAGACCGTGCACCAAACCCTGGGTCACCCGTCTGCCCACACCGACACCCCAGCACCGATCTCCATCACTTCCACTTCCTCCTCTAACCCCCACCTCGTCCACCCCACAGACAAGTTCAAATACCTCGGCAGTATTTATTCCACACCCGCAGCCCCCTCCCCCTCCGATGCACACCCTTTCTCCCACTCAGACGCCGGGATACTCGATGCCGAGATCTCACGCCGCATTGGCTCTGCCTGGTTTGCCTACAAACGCCTTACCCTACGGTTCTGGGACGCCCCCCCTGAAGTCATCTCTGACTCTACTAAGATCCGTCTGTACAATGCCTATGTTGTTTACGCACTCCTTTATGGATGCCAAGCATGGACACTGAACAAAGCCCACATCCACCGCCTCGAGGTTACTCACAACCGATTCCTACGCCGCCTTAAGCGGATCCCCCACAACCTTTCCCCTTCCTCCCCTCACACCTCCACCATCGAGATGCACGCAAAGGACCCACCCACAGCGCCCATCATCGACACCATCAACAAACACCGAGCTGCGTTCATCGGTCCCCTCATCCGCCCCCTCCCCCCCTCTCCATCTCCTCAGCCCCTCCCCCCTCCCCACCCCAGCCCCGCCATCTTCCCCTCCCCTCCCCCTCCCCAGCCCGTTCACCCTCCACACCCCATCTTCCCAGCCACCGCCGCACTTTTCATGTGCCGTCGACCGGACGCGGATGGCCTCCACGCGGGAGGGGCCATCACGTCGTGCCGGCAAAATGGAGGTGACATTTTCACATCCCAATGGTTTCGAGACGCCGTCAAGAATCGCTTTGACCAGTTCAAACGAGAGCGAGCCAAGTACGCCGCGTACCCAGAGCTCACGCGCATCCTCGACAACCGAGTCCCACCCGGATGGCTCACCCTAGCAAGATTTCCACAGCTGTGAGAGTCCATTTGCGGCGATCTGATTAAGGCGGGATAGAGGTTGCGACCACTACACAGCCTCAGAGAGAGTGAGAGTGATCACAGTCAGTTTAGTCAGCGTACAACACAGCGTACTTAGATGCAGTGCCTCAGAGGCAGCCCCCCCGCAGCAGAGTGGCATTATATCCCCTCATAGCGACGAGTGGACTCCCGCTATTGACAGACGCCCTTTCGCCGACCTCTGGAACGATATCGCCGTTATCTTTGTAACGATCTGGAATGGAATGGAATGGAATGTGTGGATTATCCGCATCCATCGCCCTGCGCGTCTGGGGATTCCGGTGGTGGGGTGTGTGTGGGGGGGGGACACATGGCTGCCATGCACAACAGCAGCAGCAGCAGCGGCAGCAGCAGCAGCAGCAGCAGCAGCAACAACAACAGCAGCAACAACAGCAGCAACAGCAGCAATAACACCGACAACAACGATCACAACAGCAAAACCACCACCACCACCACCACCAACGACAACAACAGCAAAACAGCAACAACAGCCGCACCACCAACGACGGCAACAGCGGCAGCAGCAGCAACAACAACCCACCTGTGCGTACGTGAAGTTGTCACTCATGCGCCCCGTCACCAGCACCAGCTGCGACACACACACACACACACACACACACACGCACCCACCCACACACGCACACACCTGCGCGTATGTGAAATTCTTGCTCGTGCGTCCCATCACCATTACCAGCTGCGACACACACACACACACACCTGTGCGTACGTAAAGTTGTCACTCGTGCGCCCCGTCACCAGCACCAGCTGCATCGTCAGCGTCTCCGCCGTCAAGTCAGCGTCGTCAGCATTCTCCATCCAAGCGACCGAGAACAGGTCGCCCATGCACGTGCCAAGGCCCATGTCGGGACCGTCGGGCCCAGGGGCGGGCGTGGGCGCGGGCGGGCGGGGAGGGGGCCAGATGGGGCAGTACGTCCCCCAGGACGACTCCTATAAAGTGGGGGGGAGGTGTGTGTGTTCGTGTGTTTGTGTGCGTGTGTGTTCGTGTGTTTGTGTGCGTGTGTGTGCGTGTGTGTGTGTGTGTGCATGTGCCCAAGCATAGATTATGGCATGCGCACTCGGAGAGGGCGAGGGCGAGGGCGAGGGCGGGGGAGAAGGGAGAAGGGAGAGGGAGAGGGAGAGGGAGAGGGAGGGAGAGGAGAGGGAGAGGGGAGAGGAGAGGGAGGAGAGAGGGAGAGGAGAGGAGAGGAGAGAGGGAGAGGGAGGGAGGGAGGGGGAGGGGGGAGGGGAGGAGGGGGAGGAGGGGGAGGGGGAGGGGGAGGGGGAGGGGGGGAGGGGAGGAGGGGGAGGGGAGGGGGGGAGGGGGAGGGGAGGGGAGGAGGAGGGGAGGGGGGGGGAGAAGAGGAGAAGGGGAGGAGGGGAGGAGGGGGAGGAGGGGAGAGGGGAGAAGGGGAGAAGGGGGAAGGGGGGAAGGGGAGAAGGGGAGAAGGGGAGAAGGGGAGAAGGGGGAGAAGGGAGAGAAGGGAGAAGGGAGAAGGGGGAGAAGGGAGAGAAGGGAGAGAAGGGAGAGAAGGGAGAGAAGGGTGAGGGAGGGGAAGAGGGAGAGGGAGGGGGGGGGAGAGGGAGGGAGAGGACCCGAGAGGGAGGAAGAGAGGCCTCTTTGGGAAACAGGGGGGAGAGGGAGAGAGAGGGAGAGAGCGCGAGAGAGTGTCAAACGCACTTGCTACATCAAGGTTGTTGTGTCCCCCCCCCCCACACACACACACCACCACCACCACAACCGCAATCAATGTTGCTGTGTGTGTGTGCATGTGTGGATGTGTGGATGCCTAACGGTGGGATCTGTAACGATTCTCTCCCTTGGCGTGTGCGTGTGTGAACACGCTCACCTATCCATTGGACGCAGTCACTTTTTTTTAGCGCATTTGCTACAACGGACCCTCCACCACGGCGGTCAAGTAGATTGGCAAGCGCCACTTGACCCCCTATCCCCTAGAAGCAGTTAGGACCTATTTTGGAGGCGTCGCACAATAGCTCTCCTTTTTGCTCTGGGACTACACGTTGGCAGGCAGCCGGCTGGTGGCTACCGCCCCTCACAAGTAATTGTTAGGGCCCGAACTGGACTTGGGTCTAGGCGGTGGTACTAGGACTAGAGGTAGTCTTTGCTGGAAAGCCGATGTAACTGTAACTGCTACAACAAGGCGCACGCACGCGTGCGCACGCGCGAAGGGTATTGTGAGTGTTGCGCCTACACCCACCTGCCCGTTGGATGCAGTCACGGCGAGCACGTTCGACCCCGGCTGCATGAGGCCATCAAACATGGAGCCGCTCTCGCACGCCTCTATGTAGAGCACCATCTGTGTGTGGGCGTTTGTGGGCGTGTGTGGTTGGGAGGGGGGGGGGCACAGGGGGGGGGGGCATGTGCTTGTGCGTGTCTACTTGCGCGTGCGTGCACGCGTGCGCATGTGCATGCGCGTGTGCATGTGCGTGCACGTGCGCACGCGTTCGTGCGTGTGTGCGCAGGCGCATGCACGCGTTCGTGTGCGTGTGTGTGTGGGCGCATGCGCATGCACGCGTGCGTGTGTGCATGTGCATGCACATGTGTGTGTGTGTGTGTGTGTGAGCGTGCGCGTGCGCATCGCATGCGCGCGTGCGCACCTCTTTGAACCCGCCCGCCTCGCGCTTAATGTGAATCGCAGAGTGGAGCTCGTCCGCAAAGAGCATGGAGCCTGGGTGTGCGCGGGGGAGGGGGGGGGCAGTCGTATTTTTTTCAGTTTTTTTGTTTTGTTTTCTGAAGCCATTGACTGAAAATCCGGCTCCATGGCTCCAAAATCCAAATGCCGAAGGCAAAAACACTGGGGAGGGGTGTGTGTGTGCCAAGAAGGGTTTGAGGGTTCTCACGGTCCTCAGGACGAATGCGCGGCTCCATCTGTCCTCAGGACGAGTGCGAGGTGCCATCTGTCCTCAGCCCTACCAAAATTCTAACGTCTTATCCGCGCCATGGAATGCGGTGATAACGTCTGAGACGGTCCGGGGTGCGCCTCAGGCGGTGGTTGGCGCCTGAGGCGGTCGGTGTGGCGCCTGAGGTGGTTTGGATAACGCCTGAGGCGATCAGGGGTGCGCCTCAGGCGGCGCCTCAGGCGATCGGAGCGCCTGAGGCGCCGCCTGATCCGCGCCATGGAATGGGACGTCTGAGGCGCCGCCTCAGGCGTTGTGAATGTGGTAGGGCCTGCGGAGCGTGAACCTCGCATTCGTCCTGAGGACAGATGGCATCTCGCATTCGTCCTGAGGACAGATGGCACATCGCATTCGTCCTGCCCTACCGCATTCACAACGCCTGAGGCGGCGCCTCAGACGTCCCATTCCATGGCGCGGATCAGGCGGGGCCTCAGGCACTCCGACCGTCTGAGGCGCCGCCTGAGGCGCACCCCTGATCGCCTCAGGCGTCGCCTCAGGCGTTAAGCAAACCGCCTCAGGCGCCACACCGACCGCCTCAGGCGCCCATCACCGCCTGAGGCGCACCCCGGACTGTCTCAGGCGTTATGACCGCATTCCATGGCGCGGATCAGACGTTGGGGTTGTGGTAGGGAGGGCGAGAGGCATGCGCAGCCGCGCGACCACCCACCACTTGGCCCCACCGATTTTCCCAGCCAGCCGCACGGCAGCTGCGGTGTTGGTGTGAAGATCCTCCAACAGATCAATAATGTGCGGATGATGCGGTGACAGACTGTAGGGTGCGTAGGAGCCCAACCTGGGACAGCGATCACTGCATGGTGGTACTGTCCATGCGCCTCCGCATGCGAGCCTCCCGCCATGCAGGCGGCTCTCAGCGGCGCCCGGCTGTCCGTCGTGAGTTGTGGAGAGTCCTTAGATTATATAGTGTTCATCCGCACATTATTGATCTGTTGGAGGATCTTCACACCAACACCGCAGCTGCCGTGCGGCTGGCTGGGAAAATCGGGCACGAATTCCCCGTGTCGTCTGGTGTGCGACAGGGGTGCGTCATTGCTCCTGTGTTGTTCAATGTTTTTATTGACCACATAGTGAAAAAGGCGCTAGACATGATGCCAGAGGGGACTGGCGTGTCAGTCGTGACCCGAGCCGGCGGCTCTGTGTTGTCGTCGTCGGTTGAGCGCATAGTAATGCTGATGTATGCCGACGATTTATGTTTGTTCTCGCATGACCCAGCTCAGTTGGCGCTTATGCTGAAAATTCTTGACAAAGTGTCCTCTAGCTTTGGCATGCAAATCAACGCCGCCAAGAAAGAAGTGATGATTTTGCCAGCAGATTTTGACGCGGATCTGCCAACGTTTGCGCTGACTGGTGGTGAAGTGAAGACCGTTTCTGCATTTAAGTATCTAGGGAGTTGGATAACCCAGAGTGGTGGTGTGGAAAAGGAGATCGGTGTGCGTGTCGGTCGCGCGCTGGGCGTGTTTGCGTCTTTTGATAAGATTTGGGCCAGCAAGAAGATGCAAGTGCAGTCTAAGATGCGGGTTTACAACACTTTCGTGCTGCCCCACTTTCTGTACGGCTGCGAAACATGGGCCCCTACTAAAACACAATTTACTCGATTGGAGGTTGCCCACTCTAACTGCCTTCGTCGCATTCTGGGTGTGTGCCTGGTCGACCGGCACAGATTAACTAATATTCGGCAGGCGTGCGACACTGAGCCAATTGAGAGCCTTGTGGCAAAGCGATCAATGCAGTGGCTAGGCCATGTGATGCGCATGCCGGCTTCTCGTCTTCCTCGTACGACTTTGACTGCACAATGGATGTGGCTCGGCAGCAAGGCCGGCCCCCAGCCTCCTCCCGACACTATTTTCTTAAGCTACTGATTCAGCAGCTAGGCGAAACTAGTGCACTCGTTCTGATTGGAAGACTTTTTCGGACACGGCGTTTGAGCGTGCTCAGGAAAGGGTCGGGTGGAGAGCCGTGGTGTACGGTCCGGCTGCCCCTCAGGCGCCGGCCCCTCCACCACGGCGGTTAAGTAGATTGGCAAGCGCCACTTGACCCCCTATCCCCTAGAAGCAGTTAGGACCTATTTGGAGGCGTCGCACAATAGCTCTCCTTTTTGCTCTGGGACTACACGTTGGCAGGCAGCCGGCTGGTGGCTACCGCCCCTCACAAGTAATTGTTAGGGCCCGAACTGGACTTGGGTCTAGGCGGTGGTACTAGGACTAGAGGTAGTTTTTGCTGGAAAGCCGATGTAACTGTAACTGTACTGCGGGGGGGTCCGACGAGTTATTTCAGGCTATTGCGCACATCTTTGCGGGGGGGGGGGGGGGGCAGAACGATAGTTATATGCAAAGGCAAACCGCACGTACGGTATTACATATATGCGGTTACCCACCACCCACCGGATGGCATGCCCAGCACGCCGGGCGCGCCGTGGTCCGAGTAGAATACAAAAACGCGGTCGGTCGGGCCGCTCGCAATCACCTGGCGTATGTGTGTGTGTGTACATGTGTGTGTGTGTGTGTAAGGGGACCAGTGCACGCCGGGCGCGCCGTGGCTCGAGTAGAACTCAAACACGCGGCCGGTCCAGCACCTCGCAATCACCTCAGGGGGGGGGGAGCATGAGTTTCTGGGTTTGAGGGTGGCTCCACCCTCCCCGGAGGTTGCCGAGGGCGCCCCACCACATTCCCAACGCCCGAGGCGGCGCCTTCACTTGCGCGGATGAGGCGGCACCTCAGGCGCGCCGAGACCGCCCGAGGCGCACCCCCGACCGCCTGAGGCATCGCCTCAGGCGCCACCTCAGGCGCCCACCACCGCCTGAGGCGCAACCGACCGCCCGAGGCGATATGGCCGCCTCGACTTGCGCGTCTCAGACGTTGGGGCTGTGGTAGGGTTATGGGTGTAAAATGCCCTTGAAAACATTAAAAGAACGTACAGCCCGCACCCTTCCGCTGCCCTTTCCCTCACTCTCTCTCCCTTTCTCTCTCTCTGCAGTCGATGCAAACGGCAAACAAACGGCTCAAACAAATTACATGTTAGTCTCGACAGTGACAGGATTGTTTGACCGGCTTGGGTGGGGGAAGGTGGGGGTGGCCATTTACGCCCACAGCGGAGATGATCCGCACACACCTTCCCGCTGCCCTTGCCCTCCACGGCGTTAGCATCGCCTGTCAGCACTGCGAGGAACGCCTCAACAAACAAACGAATCAAACGAATAGTAGACCCGACCACACACCTTCCCGCTGCCCCTGCCCTCCACGCCGCCCGCGTTGGCGGTCCGCACCGCGAGGTAGTTCTCGGCAGACAACAAACAAATCAAGCAAATGGTGGAGACCCGACCACACACCTTCCCGCTGCCCCTGCCCTGCAAACCGCTCTCTCTCTCGACAGTCCGCACCGCGAGGAAAGTGTCGGCAGGCACATATAGACTTGAATACAAGGAGATAGTTCACACACCTTCCCGCTGCCCTTGCCCTCCACGGCGTTAGCATCGCCTGTGAGCACTGAGAGGAACGTCTCGGCAGTCACGTCGTCACCGCGGTAGTCGATGACCAGGCCGGCGTAGTTGTCTGGGCCGCCTGTGTGTGTGTGTGAGTGTGTGTGTGTGTGTGTGTGTGTGTGTGTGCGGAACGTCTCGGCAGTCACGTCGTCACCGCGGTAGTCGATGACCAGGCCGGCGTAATTGTCCGGGCCGCCTGTGTGTGTGTGTGTGTGTGTGTGTGCCAGTGTGTGTGTGTGATCAATTTTACAGTCTGTCGGCCACCTCTGATGGTGTGTGTGTGTGCGTGCATGTGTGAGTGTGTGTGTGCGGAAGAGAGAGAGAGGCTGGTATAGTTGTCGAGGCCGTCTGTGGGCGCACGTGTGTGTGAGTGGAAGAGAGAGAGAGAGAGAGAGAGAGACAGAGGCCGGCGTTGGTGCCGGGGCCGCCTGTGGTGGCGCGGTGCAGTGTGTGTGCGTGCGTGTGTGTGTGTGTGTGTTGCAGCAGAAAGGGCGGCGCTGTGTTGCACAACGAGCACAGACAGTGGTGTGCACAACGCACACAACTGCAGCACATATGCGCACGCGCCGGCATGTATCAGCGTCCAGCGCACACCAACAGCGCCGCGCAGGCTCACACAACCCCGCAGCGTCCACGACCATTCACAACACGCAAACAAACTTCGAGTTTCACACGTCTTCCAACGAATCACACTGTTTTTGGAGTTTGTATCATGGTGAATCGTCAAGGCTAAAAAGGCCATGACTAGGGGGGCAGGCAGTCGCACTTGCAACAGCCACAAAACTGCAGCACCTCTGCACACGCACCGGCGCGGTTAAACAGCTTGCCCCGGGTCTGTGTTGCACAATGAAAATGCACAAAACTGCAACACCTCTGCGCACGCACCGGCGCGGTTCATCACAGGATGCTGTGCTGTATTGTGCATGTGTTGCACAAAACTGCAACACCTCTGCGCACGCACCTGCGCGGTTGAACAGCTTGCCCGGGTACGGGTTGTGCCTGTCGGCGGCGATGTCGTCAAACGTCATGACCACGATGCGGTCCTCGTGGTAGCCGCCGCGGCGCAGCACCTGTTGGCGCATGTGGGTGTTTCGATGGTGAGCGCTCGCCGCGCGTGCGCAAGGAGAGAGGATAGCCCCCGCTCCCTGTATGTTTGCCCGTCCTTGCAGCACACTGACAGGCGCTGTGTTCCCATGCGCGAGCACAGACCGGCGGCACCTGCAGTGCGCACGTTCGTGCCACGCCTCGTCAGCATGTGCCATGGGCGCCCATGCACACGCCCCATGTGTACGCCCCGCACGACGCCCCGTGCACCTGGTACGCGTGGGCCACGTCTGACTGGTGCCGGTAATTTGCATACATGGAGGAGCCAGCGATGAGGAGCGCCCAGTGCTTGGTGATAGAGGGCTCGTCCTGGTCAGGGAAATCGGGCTCGTCGTCAACCCCTGTGTGTGTGCGTGTGTGTGTGTGTGTGTTTTGCGTGCTTGCGTGCGTGCATGTGTGTGTGTGCGTGTGCGGTGAGCGTGTGCATGCAGTGCATCCGTGCGCGCACAATGGCCCTCACTCACCCTGTGGCTTTGTCTGAGTCACCGCGTCCTCCAGGCTGCTCCAACCTACACTGTGGTCTGAGGGCTGGAGGATGGGGAGCGACGCCTGGAGAGACGCAAGTGCTTTGGCAAGGGAGCCAAGCAGAGACGCTACTGCCCTGCTGCCCTGTTGCCCTGCCGAAGCCACAGTATCTGCGCGTGTGTACAGAGAGGGGTGTTGACAGGCGCTCAATCCTAGAGGTGGGCTGAGGAGGGCGCGTGCTGGTGTTGAGTGTTGCGAGCTCCATGCATGCATGCTCCCCTTCACGCCCACAACCACCCATCATGCGTGTGATCAATTCACGTGCGCGCATACGTACCCTGCTGCGCTTGCGCGCAAAGAGCAGCGGAGGAGACGAGCAGCAACCCTAGCAGGAGCCTCGTCCGAGTCTGTCTGGCCATGACTGCGCGTGCACACGAAGAGATGGGGTAATGTTCAGCTGCCGAGTGCAGCACCACAATGCAGCGACGCGACGGATTCAGATTGTGGTGTGAAGGTGTGAGTGTGTTCGAGTGAGGAAATCTGGCTGGGGGGCTGGGGGGCTGGTGCCTAGCTTGGCTTGTGGCCTTGTGTCAGGGTTTAGGCCTTCCCGCTGTGTTACGCTTTCGACAACGACGACTGTGTGTGTGTGTGTGTGTGTGTGTGTGTGTGTGTGTGTGTGTGTGTGTGTGTGTGTGTGCATGAGCGAGCAAGTGGAGCTGTGAAAACAGACAGACACCTCATCCTCCCACCCGACTGGCTGTGTACTTTGTGTTCGACCGCCCCGCACCCCTCCGTCTTCAGTCCCCACACCTCTCGCAGGCGCCAGGGGGTTGGAGCGTGTGCGATGGATGTGGGCGTGCGTGCGTGCGTGCGAGCGAGCGTGTGCGCCTGGAATCTGCCGGTGTACTCGCCAGACCTGTGCGAACACATTCTCTCACGCGCACTCCTCTCCTTCCCCCCTAAACGTCCTAGGTCGAGGCCAAGGTGCGCTGGCGCGAGGCCGTCGATGACTCAGCGCTAGGAGCTGAGCTGGCAGCTCTGGAGTCTACTTGCGCGCGTGTGGACGCGGCGACCCAGGCGCGGAGGGCGCGGTGCAAGGCGGGGGGTGGCGGCGGTGATGGCGCGTCGCCTGCGGACGACGCCGTGGCTGCGGCAGCGGCGGCCGCAGCGGCGGCGGCGGCCACGCACGTGGGCTTGCACCAGTAGCTGTGCCTGAGGAGGCACGGGCTGGTAGAGGAAAGCAGCAGGAAGTGGTCGAGGAGTCGGAGGAGGTTGCATGCTGAAGATGCAGTGGTGTTCCCCGCAGAGCACGCGCCACTCCACACTTGGCGGTTGCATGCATTCCGGCGGTGGTAATGTGTAGGGGTCGGAATAATCCAAAATAACAATAATAACATAACGTTATAATAACGTGATAATGACGTTATAATTCGCCGGCAACATGTCACAAATTTGGGACGCGGGTTGAACTTACTGAAATCTGCAAGGATTCCAATGGGGTTGCGCTCTCTGATAAGACCAATAATTTAAGATAACATGCTGGCACTCTTGACACTTGTCTGTGTTGCTCTGTGGTGAGCTGGTGTGCTAGTGTGGGGTGTGAATGGGGAGGTGTGCATGGGAGGTTCCTGCCGCCAGACCACAGGCACCATGTCGCTAGATGCCAATGGCAAGCAGGGATATCGAAATGAGAAGAAGCTGCCTGCGCGCAGAAGGAGCAGCAGAAGGAGCAGCAGCAGAAGAAGTGCGGGCTGAGCAAGGGTCAGGGGCACGCGCGGCAGGGGGGCCGGGGGTCGCAGCCGCGGCCGTGGCCGGCCCCCGGGTGCCGGGAGGGGTGGGAGGGGCCGCGACGGCGGCCGGCCGCGGGGCCGCCCCACAAAGGCAGCGGCGGCTGCTGCTGCTGCTGCTGCGGCAGCGGCGGCGGCCGGGGGCAGCGGCACGGGAGACATGGGGGCAGGGGGCAGCAGGGCGCGGGGGTCGCGGCGGTGGCGGGGGGCAGCGGCGCGGGGCGCGCGCCCTCCAAGCGCAAGCGCTTTCTCGAGCTGTCGGAGGAGGAGGCGAAGGACTCGCACGCAGAGGAGGAGGAGGAGGAGGAGGAGTGGGAGGAGGGGGAGGAGGGGGTGGTGTAGATGGTGCGTAGACAGTGCCGCACGTGGCGGAGGAACGTAGGAGGGTGTCGACACTGCGCCGCGCGTTATGCGTGACATGTAAACAGGATCGGGCCGAAAACTCAGCAAAAATAGTCGGAAAATTAATGGACACCGGCAGCACGCTCCCCATCACCACAGCAACCTACTGAGAACGTTTCACGCGAAACCGTTTCGATTTGTGAGTTTTTTTAAATATAACAGGCATTATAACGTTATAATTATTAGAAATTTTATTAATAACGTTATAATAACGTTATAATTCTTGGCCGGGGTGTTATATTGCCGACCATTAGTAATGTGCAACCAGGGGCCTCTCATCGTCTCCTGCTTCGGTTGTTGCAGCAACGCACGCCGAGCCGTGCATTGTCGCTGCGGCAATGCAGCGGACCAGTTTTTTTTGCAACAGATCTGCAGCACAGCTGTCGCACGCCTCCATCTTCCCCCTCCCCACACCTTCACACATGGGCAAGCGGAGGTGCGCAAGCGCACCACAACGCCACACCATGGCGCACTTTTTTTCTTCTGTAAAACATATAAGCAGCACATACTGCTATCCTGGCACCTGGCATGCGCCCACGCCATGCATACCAGGTGCACACATGTGTGTCGGGTGCATCCTGCCACCCGATTGGCTGAGCTGTACTTTTTCGACTGTCCCACCCCTCCATCTTCACCCTCCCCACACCTCCCCACACCTCCACGTCGACGCACGCCCACTAATCGCATAGCACTAATCGCTACAGAAGAGACGGTATGCAAGAGCACAGCGAAGATTCTGGCGCCCCGCTCGATCACTCGGTTGTGCTCCGCGCACTGTGGCCCATCGTGCGCACCGACGACAGGCGCACGCTGCGCCAGTGCTGCTTGGCCATGCGCGACGCGTTGGACGCGCAGACAGGTAGCGTGGAGGGGCGGGGCGAGTCGCCAGTGCTGTGCCCCGCCACATGCGCTCGCCTCCACGACGTGCACACGCTCACGCTGGGGTCGATGGCCTGCCTGCGTCGCATGCTGCTGGTCGCAGCAGGCGGCTTCTTCCCTCGCCTCCAGTCGCTGCGCCTGCACCTGGTGGGTGGCAGAGAGAAACACGCATGCGCCGTGCACGCATGAGATCTGCAAGCACCATGCGCGCCTGATCTAGGGTGCGCCTGGGTGGCATGCATGCAGTCTGTCCGCTTGCACGACCGCCGCATGGTCGCATGCGTGGGCGATGCCATGCCATGCATCGTGGGTGGAACGGGTGCCTGGCCTGCCTGCTTGCCTCGCCGCTACCGCTGATCATGAGACCAACGCCCTGCATCGGCCACCGTGCGCAGGGTGCTGCTGCGGTCGAGGGCCCAGCAAACTGCAAGGCCATTGCCAGCGCCTCTCCGTGGCTCACCCATCTGAGTCTGGGCCTTCCAGCCAGCGCAACCGCTGTGCCACAGCAAATGGCTGGGGTGCTGTCTGCATGCAGCAGGCTGGAGGACCTGGATTTGCGTGCGTTTGATGAGGCGAGGCCGGGGATACCGGGGAGCGTGTGGTCGGAGGGCTTTTCGAGGATTGCTCATATGGACGCACTGGCAGCCCCCACCCAGCTGAGGCGTCTACAGCTGCCCTGGTGCCTCAATCTAACCACCGTGGTACCCCTCGCAGCCATGGTAAACCTGCAGAGCCTCGACGTGAGTCACTGCACAGCCGTGCCTGATATGGCGCCCCTGGGAGGCATGGTGAACCTGCAGGGCCTGAACATCAGCAGCTGCAAAGCTGTGTCTGATCTGGCGCCCCTCTCAGTCATGGTGAAGCTGCAGAGCATCGACATGAGCAGATGCAGAGCTGTGTCTGATCTGGCGCCCCTCGCAGTCATGGTGAACCTGCAGAGCATCGAGATGAGCGGCTGTGGCTCAGTGCCCGATCTGGCGCCCCTCGAAGGCATGGTGAACCTGGAGTGCCTCATCATGAGCTACTGCAGCATGGTGTCTGATTTAACGCCCCTCGCAGCCAGTGTGAACCTGCAGAGCCTCGACGTGTGCGGCTGCGGCGCTATATCCGATCTGGCGCCCCTCACAGCCATGGTGAACCTGCAGAGCCTCGACGTGTGCGGCTGCAGAGCCGTGTCTGATCTGGCGCCCCTCGCAGCCTTTGTGAACCTGCAGAGCTTCAAGATGCGCGACTGCAGAGCTGTGTCGGATCTGGGTCCCCTCGCAATCTTGGTGAACCTGCAGAGCCTCGACGTGCGCAGCTGCAGAGCCGTGTTTGATCTGACGCCCCTCGCAGGCTTAGTGAATCTGCAAAACCTCACGATGCGCGGCTGCAGAGCTGTGTCGGATCTGGGTCCCCTCGCAACCTTGGTGAACCTGCAAAGCCTCGACGTGAGCGGCTGCAGAGCCGTGTCTGATCTGGCTCCCCTCGCAGCCTTTGTGAACCTGCAGAGCTTCAAAATGTGTGTCTGCAGAGAAGTGTCGGATCTGAGTCCCCTCGCAACCTTGGCGAACCTTCAGAGCCTCAACGTGAGCAGCTGCAATGCCGTGTCTGATCTAGCGCCCCTCGCAGCCATGATGAACCTGAAGAGCCTGGACATCAGCGGTTGCAGTGCCGTGTCTGACCTGGCGCCCCTCGCAGCCATGGTGAGCCTGGAGACCCTCAATGTGAGAAACTGCACCTCATTATCTGACCTGGCGCCCCTCGAAAGCATGGTGAACCTGAAGGACCTCAGAAAATGAATTGGCCGACATGAAGTCGTACTTGCAGGCCGCAGGGGAGGATGTGGCAGACGAACGGGTGGCTGCGAGCGATCATGAGCGGGCGGGTGCCGCAGGCCGAGGTTCGCGCAGGGGAGAGTGGCGCGGCAGTAGCTACAATGCAAAGGGGGAAACGCGTGGGGAAGGCGGGTGTCGATTTCAGGGAGGAAGGAGAAGGGCAGGCGCTACAGACATTAGGGGAGCATGATAGAATCCAGAGCTTGAGGCTCTGAGTCAAGTCGGCACGAAGCCACTGAGTGGAGCAGTAACTCATTCGGCACGCCAGCCGAGCATGGCCCTAGTTGATTAGGGTTTTCCCCCCCCCCCAGTTGTGGCTGCAGCTCTCCCCCCCTGATTGTAGCAGGTGTGGACATTCTCTAGGTCCTGGAAGGCAGTGAGCAGAGTACTCCGTGTCTCTGCCCCTCCCGTGCCTCCCCCCAGGTTGGAGAGAGGTTGCCTTTGCAGTCTGGTGCCTGCGTGCCCCAGCCTTGCATCAGCCCGAGGGCTCGCTCTGCACCCCACCGCAACACCAAGATATCGCACCAAACGATCCATTGTCACACTCCGTGTCTCTACCACCCCTTGCCTCCCCCCAGCGTCCGCTGATTCTTATCAGAGCAAGGTGGCAGGTGTTGGTGGCGAGCAGCCGAGATAGTGAATGCAAGCATACTGGCGGCAGTACACGTGGGCGTGACAGGCAGCACACTCGGTTATCACCCCACGACCGCCCCAATTTGCTTTGCTGGTCATGGCAGCCAGCCTCGTTAGGCAGCTCCCTCAATCCTACGCCCATAGGGGGCGCACTGTAAAACTGTAAGCTGTGAACCGTTGCGGGTGT
>VFSX01000166.1:0-147500 GCA_016618255.1 Chlamydomonas sp. UWO 241 | reverse complement strand
GCAAGGGCTTCCCGCAACGCCGTGACTTCAAGCGATGCGGCGCCATTCTAACCCTTGAACAAAGACCCCCCCCACACACACATACACACCAAGCTCAAAGCACACCTGTCCACGCAAGCTCGACACCTCGCCGACGCTCTTTGCAAGGGCCTCCCGCAGCGCCGTGACTTCGAGCTATGCGTCGTCATTCCAACCCTTAAACAAAGACCCCCCATCCACACACACACCAAGCTCCGACCCCACCTGTCCCCGCTAGCTCAAAACCTCCCTGACGCTCTTTGCGAGAGCTTCCCGCAGCGCCATCAGTGATTCCCCTGCGAGCCGTATACCGCTCCGAGCCGGATTTCCCATTTCCCATAAACCACCACACACTTGATGGGAGAGGGCGTGGAGCGGCGCGTTGGAAAGCTCTTGCCGAGAGCAGCCCAACGGCATGTGTTGCATGAGTACCCGCTGTGTATTGTGCCTGGTATGAGCGGTCAAAGTTGCTGGAGCCGGCAAAAAAACAATTACTAAAATCCCTCCCAAGGACCACTGAGCGCCATGACCTCACTAGGCAGCCTCCCTACACCAGCTTACAGTAACAGTGCCACCGGCTTTCCAGCGAAGACCACGTTTAAAACCCAGCCCAGCCCAGCTAACCTTGGAGCCAAACCCTTGAATGCCCTACCTGTGCTCGTAAGCTTGACATCTCGCCGACGCTCATCGCGAGAGATTCCCCCAGCGACGTGACCTCTCACACTCCCATATAGTGGACACCACCATCATCACTATTGCACGCACACACACACACACACACACACACACACACACACCAAGCTCAAAGCTCACCTGTCCACGCAAGCTCGACACCTCGCCGACGCTCTTCGCAAGGGCCTCTCGCAGCGCCGTGACTTCGAGCTATGCGTTGTCATTCCAACCCTTAAACAGACCCACATACACACACACACACACACACACAGCTCCACACACACAGCTCCACACACACAGCTCCACACACAGCTCCACACACACACACACACAGCTCCAACCCTTAAACAGACCCACATACACACACACACACACACACACACAGCTCAAAGCACACCTGTCCACGCAAGCTTGACACCTCCCCGACGCTTCTTGCAAGAGCCCCCCGTAGCGACGTGACCTTCCCAGCTGCCACCCTACACACACACAAACACACACACACACACACACAAACACCCGCGCACCAAGCTCGGACCCCACCTGTCCGCGCAAGCTGGAAACCTCGCCATCGCTCTTGCAAGGGCCTCCCGCAGCGCCGTGACTTCAAGGTATGCGTCGCCATTCCAACCCTTAAACAAAGCCCCCCCCCCCCACACACACACACACCGAGCTCGACCCCACCTGTCCGCGCAAGCTGGAAACCTCGCCATCGCTCTTGCAAGGGCCTCCCGCAGCGCCGTGACTTCAAGGTATGCGTCGCCATTCCAACCCTTAAACAAAGCCCCCCCCCCCACACAACAACACCGAGCTCGACCCCACCATTCCGCGCAAGCTGAGAAACTCGCCATCGCTCTTAGCAAGGGCTCCCGCAGCGCCGTTGACTTCAAGTATGCGTCGCCATTTCCAACCCTTAAACTAAGCCCCCCCCCCCCCCACAAAAACAACACCCCAAAACCGAGCTCGCCCACCTGTCCGCGCAAGCGGAAACCTCGCCATCGCTCTTGCAAGGGACCTCCCGCAGCGCCGTTGACTTAAGTATGCTCGCCATTCCAACCCTTAAACAAGCCCCCCCCCCCCCACACACACACACCGAGCTCGACCCACCGTCCGCGCCAAGGCTGGAAACCTCGCCATCGCTCTTGCAGGCCTCCGCAGCGCCGTGACCAGGTATGCGTCGCCATTCCAAAACCCCCTTAAACAAAGCCCCCCCCCCCCACACACACCACACGAGACTCGACCCCACCTGTCCGCGCAAGCTGGAAACCTCGCCATGCTCTTGCAAGGGCTTCCGCAGCGCCGTGACTTTCAGGTATGCGTCGCCATCCAACCCTTAAACAAAGCCCCCCCCCACACACACACACCGAGCTCGACCCCACCTGTCCGCGCAAGCTGGAAACCTCGCCATCGCTCTTGCAAGGGCCTCCCGCAGCGCCGTGACTTCAAGGTATGCGTCGCCATTCCAACCCTTAAACAAAGCCCCCCCCCCCACACACACACACACCGAGCTCGACCCCACCTGTCCGCGCAAGCTGGAAACCTCGCCATCGCTCTTGCAAGGGCCTCCCGCAGCGCCGTGACTTCAAGGTATGCGTCGCCATTCCAACCCTTAAACAAAGCCCCCCCCCCACACACACACACCGGAGGTCGACCCACTGTCCTGCGCAAGCTGGAAACCCGCATCGCTCTTGTCAAGGGCCTCCCGCGCAGCGCGTGACTTACAGTATGGTCGCCATTCCAACCTAAACAAAAGCCCCCCCCCCCCCACACACACACCACCCGAGCCTCCGACCCCACCTGGTCCGCGGCAAGCTCTGGAAACCTCGCCATCGCTCTTTGCAAGGGCCTCCCGCAGCGCCGTGCTTAAGGTAGTGCAGTCGCCATTTCCAAACCTTAAACAACACGCCCCACCCCCCCCCCTCCCCACACACACGAGTTCGACCCACCGTCCGCGCAGCTGGAACCTCGCCTCGCTCTTGGCAAGGGGCCTCCCGCAGCGCCGTTACTTCAAGGTATGCGGCGTCCATTCCAATCCCTTAACAAAGCCCCCCCCCCCCCCCCCGTACACACCGAGCTCGACCCCACCTTGTCCCGCGCGAAGCTGGAAACTCTCGCCATCGCTCTTGCAAGGGCCCTCCCGCAGCGCCGGATCTCAAGGTATTGCCGTCGACCATTCCAGACCCTTATAACAAAGCCCCCCCCCGCGCCCACACATCTACACACTGCTCTGAGGTCCGACCCCACCTGTCGTCAGCGCAAGCTGGAAAACCTCGCATCGCTCTTGCAAGGGAACTTCCGCAGCGCGTGAATCAAGGAGTTGACGTCGACCATTCCACCCTTAAACAAAGACCCCCCCCCCCCCCCACCCGACCCACACACCGAAGTCGACCCACCTTGTCCGCGCAAGCTGGAAACTTCGCCATCGCTCTTGCAAGGGCCTCCCGCCAGCGCCGTGGACTTTCAAGGAATGCGCGTAATTTCCAACCCCTTAGATCCCCCCCCCCCCCCCCACACACACACCGAGCTCGACCCCACCTGTCCGCGCAAGCTCGAAACCTTGTCGACGCTCTTTGCGAGAGCTTCCCGCAGCGACGTGACTTCGAGCTCCGCGTCCCGCACCGCCGAGGCATACCGCTTCACGAGCGCGGCGGTCGTCGCACTGTTGCCGCCCCCTGTTGCTGCGCCTGTTGCGCCTGTTGCGCCGGTACCGCCACCCTGGTGGTGGTGCGTGGCGGTCGTACCGCCGCCCCCTGTTGCCACGCCTGTTGTTGCGCGTGCTGCGCCTGTTGCTCCTGTTGCTGCGATACCGCCACCCTGTTGCTGCGGAGGCGGGCGGTGGTGCGCGCCGGCGCCGCGCTGGTCACGCGCGCACGCCGCGTCGGTGCCGCCGCCGCCCCGGCTGCTGGTGCCGGGCGGGGACGCGGCCCGCCGCGCGTGCTGCACCTGTGTTGGTGTGGAGGACTAATATAATTCACAAGGTATAGTAGTCCATACAGAGCGAACCTCCCGCCGCCGTCGCTGCTAGTGCCGGGCGCGGACGCGGCCCACCGCATGTGCTGCACCTGTGTTGGTGTGTACAAAACTTGTGGAGGTATAAAATACCTAGTTCACAAGGTATAATAGTTCACAGCGGAGCGAACCGCCCGCCGCCGCCGCTGCTGGTGCCGGGCGAAGACGCGGCCCGCCGCGCGTGCTGCCCCTGTGTTGGTGTACACCAGAACTTGTGGAGGTGGAATATAGGTCACAAGGTATAGGTGTTCATAGCGGAGCGAGCCGCCCGCTGCCGCTGCTGCCGGGCGGGGACGCGGCCCACCTTGCGTGCTGCACCTGGGGAGGTGGTTTAGGGTAAAGGTCAAGGTTCAAGGTTTTAGGCACGGCTTAGGGTAAAGGGATGAGTTCCAATCGCCTTTCACACACACACGCACACACACACACAATCTCTCTCTCTCTCTCTCTCTCTTACACAACCTGCACACATTTCCCCCGCACATTCACACCTGCACCGCAGCCGCACGCCGTCTCTGCCTCCGCAACCACCCTCCCCTCTCCAGCTGCTCAAGTTAACGCAGATGGCCGGCCGTCCTCCAGACCACACACACACCCTGCCCTGCACACATCCCCCATGCACACCTGCACCGCACGCCGGCCGTCTCTGCCGCTGCGACCAACCACCCCTCCTCCATCTGCTCAATCAAGCGAGGCTCGTCTGCCTTCCTCCACAGCACACACACACACACACACACACACACACACACACCACACATGCAGACACAACCCCGCACCATTCACCCCCCCCATGAATGTGTGAACATTCACACCTGCACCGCAGCCGCGCGCCGGCCGTCTCTGCCTCCGCGACCACCCTCACCTCTCCAGCTGCTCAATTAAACGCAGACGGCCGGCCGGCGTCCACACCCGGCCGCCCTCCACACCACCCTCCACACCACCCTCCACGCATCCTTGATTCACACCTGTGTCATCCGCGCGCCCGCCGCCTCCGCCGCGACCACCCGCCTCTCCAGTTGCTCGATCAAGCGAAGCTGGTTGGCGCACACGCGCTCGAGGACCGACATCCCGCGAGAGACCTCCTCTGCGGCAGCAACTTTGATTGCGCCGAGCTGCATGTGTGTGTTTGTGTGTGTGTGTGTGTGCATGTGTGTGTGTGTGTATGTTTTCTGTGTGCAACATGCCGTGGGAGACCTCCTCTGCGGCAGCCACTTTGATTGCACCGAGCTGCGTGTGTGTGTGTGTGTGTGTGTGTGTGTTTCTTTGTGGAACACGCCGTTGGGAGACCTCCGCGGCAGCCGCTTTGATTGCGCCGAGCTGCATGTGTGTGTGTGTGTGTTTCTTTGTGGAACATGCCGTAGGAAACCTCCGCGGCAGCCAGTTTGATTGCACCAAGCTACATGGGTGCGTGCGTGCGTGCATGCATGCATGTGTGTGTGTGTGTGTTTCTTTGTGCAACATGCCGTGCGGTGTGTGTGTGTGTGTGCGTGTGTGCATGTGTGTGTGTGTGTCTGTGTGTGTTTCTTTGTGGAACATGCCGTAGGAAACCTCCGGGGCAGCCAGTTTGATTGCACCTACATAGGTGCGTGCGTGCGTGCGTGCGTGCATGTGTGTGTGTGTGTTTCTTTGTGCAACATGCCGTGCGGGACCTCCTCTGCGGCAGCCACTTTGATTACGCCGAGCTGCATGTATGTGTGTGTGCGCGCGTGTGTATGTGTGCGTGCGTGCATATGTGTGTGTGTGTGTGTGTTTCTTTGCGGAACATGCCGTGGGAGACCTCCGCGGCAGCCTTTTTGATTGCGCCAAGCTGCATGTGTGCGTGCACACATGTGTGTCTGTCTGTGTTCGTGTGTGTGTGTGTGTTTTGCTTATTTGTTCAACCATGCCGTGTGACACCTCCTCCGCGGCAGCCACTTTGATTGCGCCAAGCTGCTTGTGTGTGTGTGTCATGCTTCTTTGTGCAACCATGCCGTGGGCTGCTCTGCGGCAGCCACTTTGATTGCGCCAAGCTGCTTGGGTGCGCGTGCGTGTTGTGCGTTGCGTGCATGCGTTTGCGTGCACGCTGCTTGCACAAGGGGGGTGCATGCCCGCACCACCTCGTGTGCCTGTTTGTGTGTCGCTCTGCGTGCGCAATGCACAGCACACACGTGCAATGAACAATGCACGACACACACGCGCAACGTACAACTTGGTGTGCTCCCCTGCAGCCCTCGTGCAACCACGCGCACCTGTTGCTGCGCTGCTGCGCGCAGCTTGTTGGCCGCACGCGCCCTGTCTGCACGCGCACGCTCTACCTGCGTATCACAACAGCATTGAAATGCAAGCACGGGTTAGCATTGTATCGTAAGAGCGTTTTTTTTGTTTGAGGCCACGGCAGCTGCATAACCCCCCCCCCACACACACACACACAAACACACACACACACATGCACACAAGCCATGTGTGTGTGTGTGTGTGTCACGCGCAACCACTGTCTCTTGCAGCAGCGCCACTCCCACTTTGTGCTGACGCCCCAGCTGCTCGTGGCACACACACACACACACACACACACACACACACACACACTGCAACACACCCACCGCCTCCTGCAGCAGCGCCATTTCCACTTTGTGCTGCCGCCCCAGCTGCTCGTACCTAACTTTTTGCTTTGCGAGCTCAGACCGAGTAGCGGCGCCCTCACCTGCGCAAAAAATGGGGTTTGTTGCAACAACGGAGAGTTGGTGCAGAGGGGGGGGGTCCACCCAGTTGGGGCGCCAGCCCAGTTCCGGGGGCCCGCTCCTACGGGAGAAGAATCGCCACTTCTGGGGTACATGCACCCCGCCACCACGCACAAAGTCGCTACGAGCGGAACTCCTCTGCCGTGGGCCTAGTAACCGAGAAGTGTGGACGGACGTTTCGAAACCGACGGCGCCCCAAATGTTTGTGGAGTTTGTGCCCCCCCAGGGGGAAACAACATGAACAGCCCGGCACCCACTCTCACAGGTCGCGCCGCCCGCGCCGGCGCCGCCGGTCCCTGCCCTGCTGGCCCTCTCCCTCCCTCCCGCTGTGTGACCGCCGCCGCAGAAGTGGATTGTAAACTTATCATCATCCCAATTCGCTCCCAGGAATAAACAGTGACACCCCACGCACCGATCGCGCTGCCCGCGCCGGCCCTGGCAGAGCCTGGAGAGAACGGCGGGCGCTGCGGCGACGGCGGCGGCGACGGGGCGGGCGAGCCTCGGCTGCTCGACGCAGCGGCGGGGCCGGGGGCGCCGCCGCGCTGCGGGGACCGACCGTGATGCCGCTGCTGCGGCCCAGGCCCGTGGTGCACGCCATGCTGCTGCTGCTGCTGCTGCTGCTGCTGTGACCCGTGCCCGTCGTGTCGCGGTTGCTGCTGCTGCAGCTGCTGCTGCTGCAGCTGCCTCTCCGCGCAGGCCAGCCTCTCGTTGAGCGTGAGCACGACGCCCTCGAGCTCCGCGCGCGCCGCGTGCGCGGCGCCCAGCTGCACGTCCGCGTCGGCGCAGCGCGCTTTCAGCGCCCGCGCGTCCTCGCGAGCGTCCTGAAGAAGCCGCCCCAGCAGCTCATTCTCTGTGCAGAGTTGTGTCATGTGTGCACCAGACAGGGGAGGGGGCGCGTTGGGCCCAGCGTTGGGAGGTGACGCGCGTGCGACTTGCTCTGCCTGAAGATTGCGTGCGTGTGCCCGCCCGCACGCACATTTACACGCGCGCGCACACACGCACACACACGCACACACACACACACGCACCACAGCGTACACTTCCCCACCTTCTTTGAAAACGCCGAGCGTATCTTCCAGCTGTCGCACGGTGCACGTGTGCGGTGCAAGATGGGGTCAGCTTGGGTGGCAGGCTAGGCAGGCGACTGACATGGCACGCACAGCGACTCGCCATGCCCCATGCGACACCATGCATGCATGCACATCACATGGTGACGCCTGCAGCAACATGCGCAGTCCACCCCAGCCATGCACTAGTCTTGCCTCTACCTGCTTGCTGCTGACATACGGCTTGGGGATGTACACGCCACGTACACGCGGCCGCTCCGCTCGGGCTTCTCCTCTCCCCGAGGGCGAGGCCATCTCACCGCAGGGCCCTCCTGCCCTCCCGGGCGCGTGCGGCGTGTTGGGGAGACCTCGCTTGGGCCACCGCGTTGACTGGTCAACGGCAACACCCAACGGCAACACATGGCGAGGGGCAGCTGATCATCAGTGCTGCTAATCTGCTGATTATCGCAAGTGCTCCAGAGCCAACACTGTATTGCAGGGGCCCTGCTGTATTGCTCTCTCGCTAAATAGTGTGTTTATCCCAACTATCAACCTGCTTCCTGCTCCCGTTCCCAGCTCTCCGTCCATAGTTAAATAGCACGCGACCCCGCGGCCGCCCGGCCCCCGAGGCGCTGGGTGTGCCTCGGCTCAGCACTCCACCCCGCATCGCAGATCTCTCCTGGGAGGCTGCCTGAGCAGTGGTGGTCATCGTGATGATGACCGTGGCGGTGATGATGGCGCCAAGTACGCCGTGCCTGCGGCAGCAACAGCTGCACAGGTGGGGGCCCATGCAGTGCACATGCATGGAGTCCTGGAGCCGCCCGAGCTGCAGAGTCGTTGGAACCGCACTGGTGCACAGCCATCAGTGCCATGCCATGGCATAAGGCAGATGTGCACAGCCGCGCCGCGCCTCGCGCGGCCACACCCACACAGCCCCACCACCTGTACATGTCCCCGTGTGCGCAGCCGGAAGTGCAGCCAGAGGTGCAGCCGGAGGTGCAGCCGCGGAAGTTGAAGCAGCAGCCAAAGCAGTCAAAGCAGCCAAAGCGCTCCGATGCACCGGCATCGTGGCCTGGAAACGCTGGCTCAGGTGGGTGCACGTGTGCGACACATGCGCACCCCACCACCCCCGGCTGCCGGCGCCGTCTGCATGACCCCTGTCCTCAACACCGCCCAACCCAACACCCCACCTGCAGGCAAGCCCGCCATGTGTGGCGCGTTGCTGCACGCGGCCAATGCACCGCGGCCCGGCTCAAGAAAAAGTGGGCTCAAAGAAAGGGGGGAGGGGGCCGGAGTCGGCCGGACGAGCGCACGCGAGCACACCCCAAGCAACCCGTGCATGAGGTGTGCATACGTCGCACGCACATGTCACGTGCGACGTGTTTTGCCTGTGTTGTGCGTGCGTGCGCAGGTGACGCACGCGTCGACGCATCGTGGGAAGCAACGGGGCTGCGGGCGACACGCACCGCTGCACTGGGGAAGCAGTGAACGATTTCTTCGGGGCCTAACTGGGGCCTTACACAGAATGTTTTGTGTAACTCTCTGAACTCTGTTGAGGATCACAGCTGGGAAGCAGCACGGCCAGCGCGTGCGTGAGGCTTCGTCAACCAATCAATTCATCGGAGGGGGCGGGCTGATGGTGGATATTTCAGTCGTGCGACTCATCCAGCAGCCTGCCAGCAGCAGTGGTGTGTGAGCAGCTGCTGTGACAGCGGGAAGGGAAACCCCGTTTTCGCCTAGGATCGGGCAGCTGCTGCAGCCGCAACTTGCCACTTCTTGAAAGTGCGGCAGGATCCTCAATGCCCCGGCTGCGAGGCAAGGCAAGTTGCCCTATGCACCGGGCGCGCGAGCCGCCGCCTCTACATGAGCGTACAGTTGTTGACCGCCGGTGCTGCTGCCCGCTCGTTCCTGAGGGGCCCGAGTAGAGCCTGGTGTGCCTGCCCACATCTGCCCACAAAAGCAACACACATCTGCCCCGTGGGCGGGTCTACCGCACCAACCTGCGCCCGTGCGACTGATTGCCCGGCGCAGTCGTGCCAATGATGAGTCCGTCCGTCTGCAGCAGTTACACACATGTTTGTGCATGCCGTTGAATTGAGCGCAGGCAGCAAGCTTAAGCATCAAGCATCCCCGTGTTCAAGCTCTCTATACACCGAGCGGCTCCTTGCCGGCCTTGACGCTGTCGAGCACGGTGGTGATGTTGGAGAACACGGTGTCCATCGACCTGTTGCCGTCGACCTCGACGAGCACGTTCTGCGTGGTCCAACGGAAGGTGGGTGGGCGGGCATGGCGGGGAGAGGCAGCGTTGCTGGGTTCCGGACGGCACGTGCGTGCGAGCAGCAGCAGAAGGTTGGCAGGTGGGTACAGGGCACAGCACACGTAGGTGCCTGAAGCGGGCGTCTCTCGTGCGTATGCCTTGACCAGTGCAGCCCCAACAGCGCCCCTTCCTACAGAGTGAGCGTCCCCTACCACCAGCAGCCACCCCAGTGAGGTGCTCGGGCACTAGGCGCCAGGCACGGTCTTACCCGCCTTTACTCAAGGTGTCCCTGACTGTCAACACCCATCATCATCAATACCGGGTGGCTGGCTACTGGAAGTGGGGGCCGTCAGAAGCGAGCCACTAGAAGCGAGCGTCCCACGTGCGCATGCCATGACCAGTGATCCCCTTGCAAGCCGTATACCGCTCGGGGCCGAAATTCCCATTTCCCAGAAAACCACCCAGCGCTTGGTGGGAGAGGGCGTGGAGGGGTGCGTGTTGGAAAGCTCTTGGAAAGAGCATCACAGCGGCATGCGTTGCGCGGACACCCGCTATGTATTGCGCCTGGTATGAGCGGTAAAAGTTGCTCAAGCCGGGGAAAAACTACTACTAAGATCCTTCCCAGGGACCACTGGCCATGACCAAAGCAGCCTCGTGGCCATGGCGCCTACCTTGTAATACCCGATGACCGCATCCACGTGGCTGTGGTACGTCTGCAGGCGCACGACGCACTGCGGAGGGGGGGAGGGGCGCAGCGGCACATGGTACGCGTTGAGGTGTGATGGAAAAAGTGCGATGGCGTTGCGTGGAGCCCGTGTGTGCGTGTGTGTGCGTGGGTGCGCGAAAGTGTGTGGGAGGGAGGCCGCGCGCAGATGCCGCCTAACTCCTTCTTCAGGCCGACGCCCCGTCTAGGGCAGCTCTCCCAACAGTGGTCCCGCGAAGGATTTTGGGGAAACGATGGCTCAACTCGGGCCTCACGGCTCACCTGCAGCGCCAGCCCAAATCGGCCAAACTCAACCCGGTGTTGCAGGTTTGCGGGTTGCGGGTTGGCTAACGGAAACACTAGCTCCCAACTGTCCCCACACCCACCCCCCACGAGTCCACCTACCTTCTCTTCGGTGTCATCGGAGCGCTGTACCAGGCGCGGCACCACCTCCGCCGGGGGAGGCTTGAACTGGAGGGGCAAAAGAGCAACAGTGTGTGTGTTTGGCGTGTGGTCGATTTTACAGTCCGTCGGACGCCTTTGATGGCGCATTAGACCCGTGTGTGTGCGTGTGTGTGTGTACAGCGACATCGACAGACGCCCTTATGGAATGGAATATAATGGAATGTGTGTGAGTGTGTGTGCCGTTATGGAATGGAATGGAATGTGTGTGTGTGTTGTGGGGGTGGAGTAGGGTGGGGGCGGAGGGGGTGACAGTCGGAACGGGCCAGCCACAAAGTGTGCGGCGTGCGAGTGGCACGCACGCACGCACACACGCGAGCATGCACGCATGCATGTGTCAATCGCACACTTCGGAGCACTGATGATGATGATGGATCTTACAGTCTGTGTGACACCAGTAATGATGTAGAAGACCGGTGTCGGCGCTAGCGCCCGACACCTTAAACTCAGTTTCAGTGGCAAACTGGCTGGCTACCTGGTAGGGGTGAGGGTAAACCCCCACACGCGCGCACGCACTGGACCTAGACAGGACACTGGGCCCCCAGATCCACCCTATACCACCGAGGTAGTGACAGCAACGCATTGTTGGTGTGCGCCTGTGCTACTACTAGTCCCGCCGCCGCCATTGGCTCCAGCAATCTCCTCCATGCCCGCCAGCAATCTCCTCCACGCCCGCCAGCAATCTCCTGTATGCCCGCCAGCAATCTCCTCCATGCCCGCCAGCAATCTCCTGTATGCCCGCCAGCAATCTCGTCCATGCATGGGCGCCGCCATGCGATCTCCATGCGCCGCGCCGCGCTCCATGCGCGCCAGCACCCGTACCACCCGCCTCATTCCCGCACTAGAACGAGAGTGAGCCGGCAGACACACACACACACACACAACCAACCAACCAACCAAGCGTTACATGAGGCCGTCCGCATGCACCGGGAATGCCTGTACTACTAACAGCAATACACCCGGCAATTGTTACGAAGTCTGACCCGTGCACTGGGATGTCTTTCGAATAGCGGGTGACCGACCAGCGCCTGAATCGAGTGGATAGTATCCTTGGTTTGGGGGGGTCTGGGGGGGGCTGCCACTCTGGCCAACCAACTTCAACTAGGGTTGCCACTCTGGCCAACCAACTACAACTTGGGTTGCCACTGTGGCCAACCAACTTCAACTTCGATCGCAGCCAACTTCAACTTCAATCGCAACCAACTTCAACTTCAATCACACACACACACACACACACACACACACACACATACATGCATGCACACACACGCATGTGCGCATGCATGCACGCACACTTAGCTGTTGCACCCCATGCTGCATGTACAGACGACACCGCCCCACAAACCTTGAGGTGGTAGATCTCGCCGGTGTGGATTCGAGCCTCCTTCTCCCCCCCTCTCCCCCAGCACGCACCCCCACCCACCTACACCCACACTCCCCACAGCCCCCCACCCCGCACCCACACCCACACTCTTCACACCCTCCACACCCTAGGTGCTAGATTGCGCCCGTGTCGGGGTCTAGGCGCCGCCCTCCCTCTCCTTCCCCCACAACAGGGACTCCCGATACCCACCAGTGGTTCCGTTCAGGATCTTGGAAGAATGATGGCTCAACCCGGGCCTCACCCTCATTTCACCAGTCTCAACCCGACGGAGGCAAATTTCGGCGTGTGGAAAGTGCGACAATACGATTTTCACACTTTTTGGGTCGAAATTCGCGCAATCTCAACCCGGAACGACGCGCCGGCCAAAATTGGCCAATCTCAACCCGGAAGTGCACTTTGTCCGGTTGCACTGATGCCCACCCCACACTCACACTCCTCACACTTTCCACACCGTCCACACCTTACGTGGGTAGGTCGAGCAGCCCTCCTAACACCCTCCTAACACCCACTCCCCACACCCACAATCCCCACACCCGCCACACCTTGAGATGGTAGATCGCGCCGGTGGTGGGGTCTAGGCGCCGTCCCACCACACGCTCCACAAGGATCTCATCGGGCACGTTGACGAGCAGGAAAACGTCCGGGCGGATGTCCTCCTGTGCGTGTGTGTGTTTGTGTGAGTGCGTGTGCGCGCATGTGTGCACGCGCGTGTGTGCGCGCATGTGTGTGTGTGTGTGTGTGTGTGTGTGTTTGTGTGCGTGTACGCACGCACGTGTGTGTGTGTGTGTGTATATACTCCCTGGGCGGCCCACTACCTGGGCGGGGCTCCTCTCCGCGAGTCGCGGCGGTCGGCCCATGTGAGTCGCCGTCGCCCATCCCCACTCATCGCCCCGCCCCCCCCGTCGACTGCCGCCTATGTACTGCGGCCCACCCTGGACTATCCACCATCGTCACCGCCCGAAGGGAGCAGCCTCAGCGAGCCGAGCAGCCTCTTCCACAGTCCCAATCCTTATCCTGTCGCAGAGCCAGTCCCATGCCCTCGCCAGCGCCGAACAGCGCCTCGGCAGACTGTCCACCGCATCATGGACCGCCCCGCCACCGCCTGACGCCGAGCAAATTCTTGGCCGCGACCCACTGCGGCGCCACGACACCATGCACCACAGAGAACCTCACATTGCCATGATTCCCCCCTTCAGCACCCTTCACCCCCCCTGACACGCTCCAAACTACACTGTCCAACTCTTCCCCACCGTCACCCACCCACAGTCGACCACCCACCCACGCTTTCACCCCCACATGGAGCTCGCCGTCCCATGTGCGCGCCATGCAGGCCCATGCACCTCCGCCCCATGCACCTCCCCAGCCCCCCCGCGCACGCTGACCCCATGCTGGCAATCCAGGCTGGCAATCCCTCCTCACCCCACCCACCCCCATCCGTGAGCGCACACGCGCACGCGCACTCCCCCCTAGCCTCCCACGCCTCCTCCGACCCCTCCCAACCCCCCTCCCTCTCCCCCCTCGCCTCCCACGCCTCCTCCGATCCCTCCCACGCCTCCTTTGATCCCCCCACGCCCCCCTGATCCCTCCCACGCCTCCCCTGATCCTTCCCACGTCTCCTCCGATACCCCTGATGCCTCACCTGACCCCCCCGATGCCTCATCTGACCCCTCCCACGCCCCTTCCAACCCCCCCTTTCCCGTCTACCGAGCCCCTATCCCAAGCCCGCCTGCCTTCGTCCGTCGCGCATCGAGTTCATTGGTCCAAGGAGCTGATCCGACGTCCTCATGGCCTGCCCAAAGAAAACTCAGTCTAGTAGGCCGCGGCCGAACGGATCTAGTAGTTGCGGCGACGTGTACATTGCACGACGGACAACCCCGACTATCGCCCATGGAATTAATCGGCCCATGGGGAGATGATACGCTGCGATTGAAGTTGAAGTTGGTTGGCCAGAGTGGCAACCCAAGTTGTAGTTGGTTGGCCAGAGTGGCAACCCTAGTTGAAGTTGGTTGGCCAGAGTGGCAGCCCCCCCCAGACCCCCCCAAACCAAGGATACTATCCACTCGATTCAGGCGCTGGTCGGTCACCCGCTATTCGAAAGACATCCCAGTGCACGGGTCAGACCTCGTAACAATTGCCGGGGTGTATTGTAGTACAGGCATTGCCGGTGCATGCGGACGGCCTCATGTAACGCTTGGTTGGTTGGTTGGTTGGTTGTGTGTGTATACGCACGTGTGCACGCGTGCGTGCTTGCGTGAGTGCCGATCTCGTCAGGGCATGTTGACGAGGAGGAAAACGTCGGAGCGGATGTCCTCCTGTGTATGTGTGTGTGTGTGTGTGTGTAAATGCGTGTGTGTGAGTGGGTGAGTTCACTTTCGAAATGGCAAGACAGACGAACAAACACCACCACCCATGCCCGCGCACGCACCCCACCTTCTCGATTGCCTCTGCCTGGGACGCAGAGCGAGGGTAGCCATCGAGCAGCCATCCGGTGCTCTGGCAGTCGGGCTGTGCCAGGCGCTCTTTAACCATGTTGACAACGACCCAGTCGGGGACGAGCTTTCCAGCGTCCATGAACTCCTGTGCGTGTGTTTGTGATTGTGATTGTGTGTGTGTGTGTGTGCTTGCGTGCATGTGCGTGCATGTGTGCGGGTCCACGTGTGTGTGTGTGTATGTGTGTGTCATTGTCTGACATGTCGACAACAACCCAGTCAGGGACGAGCCTGTCGGCGTCCATGAACTCCTGTGTGTGTGTGTGTGTGTGTCTGTGTGCGTGTGCATGCATGCATGTGTTTGTGTGCTTGCAAGTGTGTGTGTGTGTGTGTGTGTTTGTGTGTGCATATGCGTGTGTGCTGCCTGACCCCCCCCCCCGGCTGCCAGCATGTATGTAGGCATGCGTGTATGTTGCGTCAGCATGTATGCATGCCAGTGTTTCTGTTAGCCAACCCGCAACCCGATAAAGTGCACTTCCGGGTTGAGATTGGCCGATTTGGGCTGGCGTGTCGAGTTGAGACTAGGGAATGGGCCGTGAGGCCCAGGTTTAGCCATCATTTCCCCAAGATCCTAAGCGTAACCACCGATGTATGCACGTTTGTATGTGCGTGTGTGCTGCCTGGCACCCCCCCCAGCTTGCTGCCAGCACGCACCCACCTTTGCCCCTTTTCCCGCCTTCGTGCCGTTCTTGACCTCCTCGCGGAGCAAGTCACCAACGCTGGTGGGGCAGGCAGAAACAGGAGTTCAGGGAGTTGGACTGTGCATAGAGTTGAGAGGCAGACACAGTAAAGAGGTAAGACACAGTAAAGAGGCAGACACAGTAAAGAGGCAGACAGTAAAGAGGAACGACACAGGTGTGCAGGGAGTTGTACTGTGCATAGAGTTGAGAGGCAGACGCAGTAAAGAGGCAAGACACAAGTGTTCAGAAAGTTAGACTGTGCATAGAGTTGCGAGGCAGACACAGTAAAGAGGCACGACACAGGTGTGCAGGGAGTTGTACTGTGCACAGAGTTGAGAGGCAGACACAGTAAAGAGGTAAGACACAGTAAAGAGGCAGACACAGTAAAGAGGCAGACACAGTAAAGAGGAACGACACAGGTGTGCAGGGAGTTGTACTGTGCATAGAGTTGCGAGGCAGACACAGTGAAGAGGCACGACACAGGTGTGCAGGGAGTTGGACTGTGCAGAGAGTTGCGAGGCAGACACAGTAAAGAGGCACGACATAGGTGTACAGGGAGTGGAACTGTGCAAAGAGTTGAGAGGCAGACACAGTAAAGAGGCACAACACAGCAAAGAGGCAGACACAGTACAGAGGCAAGACACGAGTGTGCAGGGAGTAAGACTGTGCATATAGTCAAGAGGCAGACACAGTAAAGAGGCAGATACAGTTAAGAGGCAGACACAGTAAAGAGTCAGACACATGTGTGCAGGGGGGGGAGCATTAGGGGGGCAGGTGGGCACACACAGGGGTGCTCCAGAGAGCAGGAGCGTGCGGGGAGTTAGACTGTGCAGAGAGCAAAGAGGCACAGTAAACAAGCAAGACACAGGTGTGCAGGGAGTTGAACTGTGCACAGATTTCAGAGGCAGACGCAGTAAAGACGCAAGACAAACGTGTGCAAAGAGTTGGACTGTGCATAGAGTTGAGAGGCAGACGCAGTAAAGAGGCAGACGCAGTAAAGAGGCAGACACAGTAAAGAGGCAGACACATGTGTGCAGGGGGGGAGCAGCAGGGCGGGCAGGCAGGCGCACACAGGGGTGCTCCAGGGGAGCAGGAGTGTGCAGGGTGTGGGCGTCAGGTGGGCACATGGCAGGTGTGCCATGAGTGAGAGGCAACCGACAGACGCAGGGGTGCAGGGAGCAGCAGGGGGCATGTGAGCACATGACAGGTGTGCCATGAGTAAGAGGCCACCGATAAGACGCAGGGGTGCAGGGAGCAGCAGGGGGCAGGTGAGCACATGACAGTTGTGGCGTGAGTGAGAGGCAACCGGCAGACACATGGGTGGAGGGAGCAGCAGAGGGGCAGGTGGGCACATAGCAGGTGTGCCGTAAGTGAGAGGCAAGGCGGACAGGGGGGCAGGGGACAGCAGGCAGGGGGGGCAGGCAGACACGGGTGTCCCGTGGTTGAACTCCCCCCACTCTCAGCAGGCCACCAATGCTGGTGTGAGCGCATGGGAGGAGAGGGGAGAGCAAGGATTCGGAGACGAGCCAGAGAGGTGGCAGAGAGGTGAGCGGGCCGGGTTGGGGGTGGGTGGTTAAGGGGTTGGGGGCGGGGGCCTGGCTGGCAAGTAGCTCGCCTAAGCACGACGCACAGCCTTAGGCCAGCAATGGCGTGCATCGCCCTCCCTCCGCCTCACCACCCACGCACGCACGCACACGCACGCACACGCGCACGCACCTGATGTGCACCAGCTTGTAGCTCTCCACAATCTTCTCGCACTGCGTGCCCTTGCCGGCCGCGGGCGCGCCGCTGATCATCACGCGCAGCTGCTGGGACGCAGACGCGGCCTGCATGGGCGTGTGTCGAGGGTGCATGCATGGGCGGCAGCATGCGAGCTGCCGGCTGCACTGCCGCACCAGGGTGGGGCCAAAGGCCAGCAGCAGGTGGTAATCAGCTGCCATCTGCTCTTCATGTGCACGCAGTGCAGTGCTTGTGGTCTGGCTCTCAATCAGTTGCACTGCAGTTGGTGCCCCTGGTGGCTGGTGGGCAAGATGGAGCCGCCAGGCGCCCCCCCCCCCCCCCATCGCTTGAGCCATCGCCTCACCACGACGCGGCGCGATGACACTGCGTTCATGCACGCGGGGAATGCATCACGTCAGGTGATGCACGTGGGCGCAGCGTCAACCTGTGCGGCGAAATGAAGTGTCTCACCGTTCGCCCTGGTGGCAGCCTGAGGGCGGCCACCACGGATGGAGGAGCTCCTCTGCTGCGCCAGCATGTTTATGGGGTGCCGCCGCGTGTAACCGGACTGACGGGGGCACACAGGGATTCTCTCACACTAGTCACACTTCCCACACAAGTCACACTTCCCACACACCAGGGTGTACCCTCTACATTCGTTTCCTGCTTGAGGTTCGAAATAAAAATTGTTTAATCCAATTGCGGGCCTAAAATGAATTATTTATTCAGCGCGGGGCCTTGGAACATTTATTCCGCTGGAATGCGCATGGTTAGATCACCCGTTCTGGTCCTTCTGATGCTGTAACGCTCCTGAAACAATTCCGGCGTGTTACAGCAGCCTAACAGACCCAATGGCACCCTCTCTGGGTCAAATTGTCAACAGGCACAGGTGGGTGGCGGGGGGGGGGGGGCAGGGAGGCTGCACAGCGGGCGGTGCGCTTGCTCTGTGAGGCTAGTGACAGTCAGCAGGCCACTCAGTAGCAGTGACAATGCTCCAGAGCACTACTCAGTGTCAGAGGCAGAGCTGTGTTCAGGAGTTTGGGCTCTCATGTGTGTGTGTGGGGGGGTGTTGTTGTTGCAGATGTTGCATGGGCGAATGGCACATTCTCTCGCTCCCCAGCATGCGTGCATGCCACAGGCTGCACTAGTAGCAGGGCTCGTCATCGTGGCAAGGACGACGTGTTGTGGCTGGAATGGACGCTTTACGCAGGTTTTGAAGCCGATTGGAACCAAGCCGAGCCGATTGGAGCCGATCGGCTCCATTGCCGGATAATTGAGACCCCCACTGCGGGGGGTTCCGACGAGTTATTTCCGGATATTGCGCACATCTTTACGGGGGGGGCGGGGGGTCAAAGCGGCAATTATACGCAAAGGCTAACCGCCCTAACGGTACGTGATTATCCGTGTAAAATAAGTTGATAGACAAATACCGGCGGGGCAGAGCGAGCGAGGCAGTGGCAGCCAAACAAAGACGGAAAAACTTAAATGAAAGACGGAAAAACTATAAATGGAAGACTTGCTGGCTTGCGCCACGGCTGTCGCAGTAATTATTTGCATGTGCTTTGCAATAGACGTGTGCCCTCCCCCCCTCCTGCCCCCCCCCCACCCGCGCATGCGCGGGCGGACCCACCAAGTGGGCAGGTTTTGGTGTGTATGACTTTTGTGGGGCTATTGTGGAGCTATTGTGATGATTATGGGCCAGCCCCCTGAGCCAACCCCACTGCAGTGGCCACTAAGTCAGTGGCAGTCACGCACCCAGGTGTGGCGGTATGGAAAACAGCTAGTTCCTCGCCCGCTGTGTGTGCCGCTACTAGTCCATCACTCCTCTCTTTGTCGAACCGGCCAGCAGCTCCAGGGGCGCGTGGAGGAGGCGTTGAGCTTGTGCCTGGGTTGAGAGGAGAGACGAGGCTGGCTCGGCCAGCACCATGTCGAAGATTGATTTCATTCGCGGTCTGCAGGTTTGTTGGAGCAAAAGCGGCTCTGTAGCAGCGATGCGGGCGATACTCCTCTCACGTCCCTCTTCCTTGGTGCCTCGCAGAACTTCATCCAGGAAATCCGCGCGTGCACGAACAAGGAGCAGGAGGATGCGCGCATCTTCAAGGAGCTCGGCAAGATCAGGAGCAAGTTCGCGGAGGACAGCGGACTGTCCAGTGGGTGTTCACTAGAGCCAAAACGCTGGGCCGTGCCCCACTAAAGTGAACCCCATCGCACGCACGCGCGTACCCATCATCACCGCACGCATGGCACAGCGAATGCTGGCCCCCAAGAGCTCATGCACCTCGCCCTTGTGTGTCGCATGCAGACTATGACCGCCGCAAGTACGTCTGGAAGCTCTTGTACATCCACATGCTCGGACACAAGATCGACTTTGGCTTCAAGCAGTGCTGCGACCTCATCCCCATGCCCAAGTGAGGGGGTGCATGGGCAGTTGACCGCCGCATGGGCATGCCCCCGCCGCAAAGGGCATGCATCAACCCTCCCCGTGCCACACGCAACAGGTACAAGGACAAGCAGGTCGGCTACATGGCGTGCTCCATCCTCCTACATGAGGTGTGTGGGGTCCGGTGGTAGAGAGGAAAACTGACTTCTACCTGCAGCAAGAGAGCGAAGTCAAGCCACCAAGGGGGGGCCACTTGGTGCTGGGCGGCAGGCGCTTGGCAGTGCAGCAGAGGCACCGCCAGCACACGCGCGCACCTCTACTGCGTGTGCTCCTTCGGTGTGCCAACCTCAGCTGGCAGTTGGACAGCCGCAGTTGGTCCGACCTCGACCCCCTGCGTGCCGCGCATGCACATGCTCGCGTGTGTGTGTGCAGAACGACGAGAGCTCCCGGCAGGTCATCTACGGAGTGCACCTGGACCTTATGTCGCGCAACGAGGCGTTTGAGTGCCTCGCGCTCAGCTTCATCGGCAGCGGTGCGATCAGCTGCGCTCGTTTGCACACACACACGCGCGTGGGGCTGGCTGGCGGCGCAAAACACCCGCTCGCACTCATGCACACACACACACACACACAGGGCTGGCTGGCTGGCAGTGCACACACACGCACGCGCACGCGCACACGCGCGTGTGGCTGACTGTACACACGCAGGGGGCTGGGTGGTGGAGCACACACGCACGCGCGGGGCTGGCTGGCGGCGCAAAACACCCGCTCGCACTCACGCACGCACACACACGCGCGCGTTTGCGCACTCACGCACTCACACACGGGGCTAGCACAACATAACTGCACACACGCGCGGGGCTGGCTGGCGGAGCACACACCTGCACGCACGCGCACACACGCACACGCGCGTGTGGCTGGCTGCACACACACGCTCGTTTGCGCACGCACGCATGCGCGTGGCTGGCGCAGCACAACTGCACACCCGCACGCACACACGCACGCACGTGCACACATGCGCGGGGCTTGCTGGCGGAGCACACCCCCGCACACACGCGCGCACACACACACACACGCGGAGCTGGCTGGCTGGCAGTGCACACACACGCACGCGCACGCGCACACGCGCGTGTGGCTGACTGTACACACGCAGGGGGCTGGGTGGTGGAGCACACACGCACGCGCGGGGCTGGCTGGCTGCGTAAAACACCCGCTCGCACTCACGCACGCACACACACGCGCGCGTTTGCGCACTCACGCTCTCACACGCGGGGCTGGCACAACATAACTGCACACACGCGCGGGGCTGGCTGGCGGAGCACACACCTGCACGCACGCGCACATGCACACGCGCGTGTGGCTGGCTGCACACACGCGCGGGGCTAGGTGGTGGAGCACACACGCGCACGAACGCGCACACACGCACGCACATGCAGGCCTGGCTGGCGGATCACACACCCGCACGCACGCGCACATACGCACACATGCGCGGGGCGGGCTGGCTGGCAGCGCGCACACCCACACGCACACAGTCGCGCACACGCACACACGCGTGGGGCTGGGTGGCGGATCACACACCCGCGCGCACTCTCGCACGCACACACGCGCGTCTGGCTGGCTGCACACACGCGCGAGGCTGGCTGGCGGCCCAACACACACGCACGCACGCACGCGCGCACGCGCACCCACGCGCGAGGCTGGCTGAACACACGCGCACGCACACACACACAGCACACACAGCAGAACAGCACACACACGCACACACACACACACTCACGCCGCACCGAGGGGGTCTCAGTCAGTGGGTTGCGACCTGCGCGTGGTCCAAGACGGGCACACGCGCTAGGGGTTGAGACCCGGCTCTCCACCCGGGGGAGTTGCGAGTGCAACTGCACACGCGCGCGTGCACACACACACACACACACACACACACACACACACACGCGCACGCCCCCCCCCCCGCGCACGCACACACACACACACACACCTGCACGAGCTCTGCGTGCGCCACACGACTGTAAAATCCATCATCACCACCGACCGCCGCACCGTCGGTGGCTCGCTGATGGCCGCCGTCGGCGTGGCCGACATCGTCAGCTGCCTCATGCCCCCCCCCCCCCCCCAACAAAGCTCAACCACCGTGCACTCGAACGCAGTAAACCTTACCCTTAAACCCTAAGCCTCTTCTACTAGAAGTGAAGCTCTTCGCCAGGGGCAGTAAACCTTACCCTTAAACCCTAAGACTCTTCTACTAGAAGTGAAGCTCTTCGCCAGGGGCTCCCGCCCTGGCGCCGCTCGATGGCGGACAACCGGGACAACTGCGCTTGGTACTGGGCGGCTGAAAATCTGGAAATTTACCCTGATCGGCTCTGACGCACAGCGCTACTGGTGAACTGGTCCTGATGGGGCGAGGCTATGTGGCAGATGGGGCAGCGGTACGATGGAGAGCACGATGCACGATGGCGATAATTGCGGCGAGCATGCACCCCCTCTCACAACGATCGGAACTCAAGCAGATTGCGGCTCCTAATGGTTTACTGTGCCTGGATGGAAGAGAGAGACGGATGGCGAGAAATTGAGAAACATGGGAAGCGAGGCACATGCGGCTAGGCTTTGTGAGGAGGTTGCGGCGCAGGGGTTCCCTGCCCCAAGGCGCAGATTATTAGATGGCGACGCGATCGATGCTCCAGCCGTGCGGCATTGGGCGAGGCGAGGCCCCACCAGCGGGCGAGCACCATAATGGAGATGGCGGCTAAGAACGGGGAATGCGGCTACCGGGGATGAGGCTACGGGTTATGCATGCCAGGGGACGGCGGACAAGGCTAATGCGTCACGGCGCATGGGTAAAGAACGGGGAATGAGGCTACGGGAGCTGGCGGGCGCGGCGCGCGCATGGCGCGCGCGGCGCATGGGGGTTGCATGGCGGCGCTCTGCGCGTGCATGCATGGAGGAGATTGCTGGCGGGCATGGAGGAGCTTGCTTGAGGGCAAACAGGAGATTGCTCGCGGGCGTGGAGGAGATTGCAGGCGGGCATGGAAGCGGATGGCGAGAAATTGAGAAACATGGGAAGCGAGGCACATGCGGCTAGGCTTTGTGAGGAGGTTGTGGCGCAGGGGTTCCCTGCCCCAAGGCGCAGATTATAGATGGCGCAGCAATCAATACACTAGCCGTGCGGCATGGGGCGAGGCGAGGCCCCACCAGCGGGCGGGCACCATAATGGAGATGGCGGTTAAGAACGGGGAATGAGGCTACAGGGAGAGGATACGGGTTACAGATGCCAAAGGGGACGGCGGAACAAGGATCAGCCATAGGTGTCACGGGGAATGGCTAAAGAACGGGAATGAGGCGGGTGGTACGGGTGCTGGCGCGCATGGAGCGCGGCGCGGCGCATGGAGATCGCATGGCGGCGCCCATGCATGGACGAGATTGCTGGCGGGCATACAGGAGATTGCTGGCGGGCATGGAGGAGATTGCTTGCGGGCATACAGGAGATTGCTGGCGGGCGTGGAGGAGATTGCTGGCGGGCATGGAGGAGATTGCTGGAGCCAATGGCGGCGGCGGGACTAGTAGTAGAACACAGGCGCACACCAACAATGCGTTGCTGTCACTACCTGGGTGGTATAGGGTGGATCTGGGGGCCCAGTGTCCTGTCTAGGTCCAGTGCGTGCGCGCGTGTGGGGGTTTACCCTCACCCCTACCAGGTAGCCAGCCAGTTTCCCACTGAAACTGAGTTTAAGGTGTCGGGCGCTAGCGCCGACACCGGTCTTATACATCATTACTGGTGTCACACAGACTGTAATATCCATCAAGCCCCAAACCCTTAACCTTCCACGCGGTCGGTGGCGCGGAGATGGCCGCCGTCGTCGTGCCCGACATCGCCAAGCGCTTCCCCCCCCCCTCCCCCCCAACAAAACTCAGCCGCCGCGCGCGCAAACTCACACCTCCTCAACCCTTGAACCACAACCTCGAACCCTCAACCTTCCGCGCAGTCGGTGGCGCGGAGATGGCCGCCGTCGTCGTGCCCGACATCGTCAAGTTCCTCGACGCTGGCGGCTCCCGCCCGGTCGTCAAGAAGCGCGCGGCGCTCGCGCTGCTGCGCATGGTGGGCCCTACCGTAGAACCTCTTTGCCTTGCCGCCCCTTTTATAAAAGGGAGAATTGTTTAAATGTCGTGTGCCTTGCCGGGGGATTTTTTGAATTTGTCCCGTTTTGACGTCACTTTTTCTTTTTTTTCTCGGCAATATCTTTTAGAAATCGACCTTGCCGGCACGTCCTCGGAATTACTCATTTGGCAAGGCAAAGCGGTACTACGATAGTCGCTGGACACTTACTAAGTAGGGGAGCAGGGGTATGTCACGAGGGGGAGGAGGGGCGGGCGCCTAGGCTCTCCTAGGCGCCTTACACTCATCAACTTGGAAGTACGCCACACTTACTGGAGCCTAAGTCGCCAAGAAGCGCGCAGCAGCGCAGGCTCTGCGCACACGCTCATCAAATTGACAATACGACACACGTACTGGAGCCTAGGTCGCCAAGAAGCGCGCAGCAATGTAGGCTCTGCGCACACACTCACCAACTTGACAATACGACACACGTACTGGAGCCTAGGTCGCCAATAAGCGCGCAGCAATGGAGGCTCTGCGCACACACTCATCAACTTGACAATACGCCACACGTACTGGAGCCTAGGTCACCAATAAGCGCGCAGCGCCTGCGCTGCTGCGCACAGTGGGCAGTACCCGTCAGACACTTGGGAGCTGCCTGCTCCTTACACACTACTGAACCCGCGCTCACGCGGCGCGCCGTTTTGAAATGGACATTTGAAACTGATGACATTGAAATCTGGATCAAATCTGGACCCCCCCCCCTTACGCAGGTCCGCAAGGCGCCGGCCGAGACCCCTGCCGTGACGCCCGCTGCGTTTGTTCAAACCAACTTCGTACTTTAAACTGGCATTTGTTCAAATCAGTTTCAAAACTGACGACATTGAAATCTGGACCAAATCTGGACCCCCCCCTCCCCCCTATGCAGGCGCGCAAGGCGCCGGTCGAGACCCCGGCTGTGAAGCCCGCTGCGTTTGTCAAATTTCGTATTTGAAACGAATATCAAACGAATATTTCAATCCGAAATCTTGACCAACCCCCCCCCCCTACGCAGGTCCGCAAGGCGCCGGTCGAGACCCCGGCCGTGACGCCGGCTGCGTTTGCGCCTGTGCTCAACCGCCTGCTGGAGGAGCTGGACCTTGGGCTCCTGCTGTGCTCTGTCACGCTGCTGTGTGGGCTCGCGTCGCGCTACGGGCCGGGTGGGTTGCTTGCTTTATTTGTGTGGTGTGTGGGGTGGTTGGGAGTGTGGGCTGCTGCTGTGCTCCGTCACGCTGCTGTGCGGGCTCGCGTCGCGCTACGGACCGGGTGGGTTGCTTGCTTTATTTGTGTGGGGTGTGGGGTGGTTGGGAGTGTGGGCTGCTGCTGTGCTCCGTTACGCTGCTGTGCGGGCTCGCGTCGCGCTACGGGCCGGGTGGGTTGCTTGCTTTATTTGTGTGGGGTGTGGGGTGGTTAGGAGTGTGGGCTGCTGCTGTGCTCCGTCACGCTGCTGTGCGGGCTCGCGTCGCGCTACGGACCGGGTGGGTTGCTTGCTGGAAAGCCGATGTAACTGTGACAGTTACTGTTACTGTTTGGTTTGTGTGGGGTGTGGGGTGGTTGGTTGGGACTGCTGTGCAGGCTCATGCCGCGCTACGGACCGAGTGGGTGTTGGTTGGTTGGGGTTAAGTGTGGGATGGGGGTTGGTTGGAGTGTGGGCTGTGCTCAGTGTGCTCAGTCACGCTGCTGTGTGGGCTCGCGTCGTGGTACGAATGGGTGGGTGTTGGTTGGTTGAGGTTCGAGTGTGGGTTGTGGGTTGGTTGGGAGTGTGGGCTGTGCTCAGTGTGCTCAGTCACAAGAGCTGGACCTTAGGCTGCTCTGTCATGCTGCTGTGCGGGCTCGCGTCGCGCTACGGACCGGGTGGGTGTTGATTGATTGGTCAGTTGTGTGGGGTGTAAGGTGTGGGGTGTGAGGTGTGGCGCGGTTGGAGTGTGGGGAGTGTGGGCTGTGCTCAACCGCCTGCTGGAGGTCCTGGACCTTAGGCTCCTGCTGTGCTCCGTCACGCTGCTGTGCGGGCTCGCATCGCGCTACGGGCGGGGTGGGTTGCTTGCTGGAAAGCCGATGTAACTGTGACAGTTACTGCAACGCAACTGTTACTGTCTGGTTTGTGTGGGGTGTGGGGTGGTTGGTTGGGGCTGCTGTGCGGGCTCGCGTCGCGCTACAGGCCGGGTGGATGTTGATCGATTTGTTGGTTTCTTTGGTCATTGCTGGAAAGCCAATGCTGCTGTTCGTGTTTGGTTTGTGTGGGGTGTGGGGTGGTTGGAGTGTGGGCTGCTGCTATGCTCCGTCCGTCACGCTATACAGGCTCGCGTCGCGCTACGGGCCAGGTGGGTTTGTCACACCCCACCACACCCACACCCCATCACACCCACTCACGCCACACCCATCACACCCCATCACACCCACTCACGCCACATCCCACCCACACCCCATCACACCCCATCACACCCACTCACGCCCACTCACACCTTACACCCCATCAAACTCCCACCCACCGCAGACGGTTATGAGTCCACCCAGTCGCGCCTCATTCGCATCCTCGAGCGCACGACCACACATCAAAAGGACCCAGCACCCTTGGACACACACACACACACACACACAAACGCACACACTCCCCACCACTGTGACCGGCTACGAGTCCACCCAGTTGCGCCTCATCCGCATCCTCGAGCGCATGACCACGTCCAAGGACCGCAGGAAACCTCACTCAACACACACACACACACACACTCCCCACCACCACGTCCAAGGACCTCCACCTTTCAAATTTTAACTCCAACAAGTCCCTCACCTGCACCCCTCCATCACTCCCCGACACTCCAGCCGGCTATGAGTCCACCCAGTCGCGCCTCATCCGCATCCTCGAGCGCATTGCCCCATGCAAGGACCTCCCCCTTTCAAATTTCAACTCCAACAACTCCCTAACCTGCACCCCTCCATCACTCCCCACCACTCCAGCCGGCTACGAGTCCACACAGTCGCGCCTCATCCGCATCCTCGAGCGCATGACCACGTCCAAGGACCGCGACATCCCGGTCAGTCACCCGCAGTCGTCCCGCCAAGGCACCCGAAGGCATATAATAGGACTCACACAAGGCCCCATACAAGGCCAGACCCATACAAGACCTCATACCAAGTCCCTTGCTGCTCTGGACATGGGGACGTCATTGACCCGCGTATTCAAGTCTTACGCGCGGTTTTAGGCCTGATGCCGGAACCACTGGTCACCTTCCGTCAGCTTCCCCGTCGCGCTGCTGCTGCTGCTGCTGCCGCCACCTCCCCCTCTGCGTGCACGCGCACGCGCAAGCACGTACACACGCACGCACACACGCACACCCATAGAAAATCACGCACACACACACGCAATTGCCTCCCCCCCCCCACACACGTACGCGCACACACACTTGACTGCCCTCCCCACCCACACATGCACACGCACACACAGGCACTTGACTGCCCTCCCCACCCACGCACACGCACGCAACCCACACACACGCACGTGCGCACACACTCGACTGCCCCCCCCCCTCACACAATCACACGCACACACACACACACACACGCCCCCCCCCACACACACGCATGCACGCACCCACACCCAGGTCGAGTACCTCTACTACGGCATTTCCTCGCCCTGGCTGCATGCATGCACACACACACACACACACACACACACACACACACACACACACGCACGCACACACACACACAGGTCGAGTACCTCTACTACGGCATCCCCTCGCCCTGGCTGCATGCATGCATGCTCACACACACACACACACACACACACACACGCACGCACACACACACACACAGGTCGAGTACCTCTACTACGGCATCCCCTCGCCCTGGCTGCACGCCAAGTGCCTGAGGGCGCTGCAGTTCTTCCCAGCTCCGGAGGCCGCGGCGGACCGCGCGACGCTCAGCACCATGCTGCAGGTGTGTGGGCCCCTGGACTGTTCAGCCCCTGGACTCTGATATGGGCCGTGTCTGGTGCCGTGTCTTCTCAAGTGGGTACGGCGCTGCAGTTCTCCCCGGCACCAGAGGTTCGTGCGGACCGCGTGATGCTCAGCACCATGCTGCAGGTGCGTAGACACTGGGAGGCCGTGCACACGTGGGGGCCGTGTCTGGTGCTATGTCTTGTTCCAGGGTGGGAGGGGTGCGCCGGGGGAGGGAGGGAGGGGCTGTGCAGTTCTCCCCGGCACCAGAGGTTCGTGCAGACCGCGCGACGCTCAGCACCATGCTGCAGGTGCGTGTATGCGACGTTTACGGGGGGGGGGGAGGGGGGAGGGGAGCATCAGGCCAGGTGTCAGGTGCCAGGTGCTCTGCGTTGGTCTGGGTGGGAGGGCGCTGCAGTTCGTTCCGGCACCAGAGGTGTCTGCGGACCGCGCGGCGCTCGGCGCCATGTTGCAGGTGCACACGTGGGGGCCGTTTCTGGTGCTGTGTCTTGTCCTGTGTTTGGGGTAGTCGGATCTTTCCTGCGGGGAGGTTCCGGCAGACCGTGCGCACCACCTGCAGGCCTGGTGCGTGCACTCGTGGGGGGCCGTGCACACTTGGGGGCCGTGCAGGTTTAGGGGCCGTGCACACTTGGGGCCCGTGTCTGGTGCTGTTGTCTTCGTTTGATGTTCTTTTTTGCGTGGGATTTTGAGGGAGGCGATGGGGGAGGCGCTGCAGGTATTCCCGGCGCCAGAAGTGTCTGCGGACTGCGCGGCGCCCGGTGCCACGCTGCAGGTTCGTGCACACTTGGAGGCCGTGTCTGGTGCTGTGTCTCGTTCTGTGTTTTGAGTAGTTGGACCTTCCCTGCAGAGGCTCCGGCGGACCGCGCGCACCACCATGCTGCTGTTGCGTGCACTCGTGGGGGGCCGTGCACACTCAGGCCCCGTGTCTGGTGCTGTTGTCTTCGTTTGATGTTCTGTTTTGCGTGGGATTTTGAGGGAGGGAGGCGATGGGGGAGGCGCTGCAGGTATTCCCGGCGCCAGAGGCGGCTGCGGACCGCGCGGCAGTGATTTCCTTTTTGGCTCTGCACAGCCATGTGGCTGTATGCCGGCTGTACTTTGACCTTGCACACAGCTCGAACCATCCTGTGGATTGTTAGTCTGACAGGCCCGCCAGACAGAGCACGTCGACAGCTTTCAAATGTCCTGTGTGTGAGGACAAACGGTCAACGGGAGGTCAGCGGTCAACGCGGTCAAAGCAAAATCCGGCTGTGGAATAATTAATTAAAATTTCTGAAAATGAAATCACTGCCGCGCGGCGCTCGGCGCCATGCTGCTGAAGCGTGGCCCTCTGGACTCTTATCCCCAACCCTGATCGCAGGCAACACTTAACCCCGAACTGCAGTCTATCATCGACAACAACTACCTGTCGCCGCAGGCACACCTCTCCCCCAGCCACGCCCATTAACCCCCTCAGTGCCCCCCCCCCCACCACACACACACACACGCCCGCCCCCGCCCGCAGTCCATCATCGACAACAACTACCAGGGCGACTCGTCCCAACAAGGCCAGCGCGGTCTCGCACACCCCCACTCCTTCCCCCCTTCCTTGTCCCCAACCGCTTAACCCTAAGCCGCACCCCTTAACCCTAAACCGCAGTCCATCATCGACAACAACTACCAGGGCGACTCGTCCAAGCCCAACAAGGCCAACGCGGTCTACTCCATCATGCTCGAGGCAGGTTTGGGGGCGCTGCTGGAGGGTGTCGTTGTGGGGTCGTGCACTCAGGAGAAGCGTCAGGGGGGGCACAGTTACAGTTACATCGAAGACTACCTTCTAGTCCTAGTACCATTGCCTAGACCGAAGTCCAGGGGGAGCACGAGACGCCTTAAACTTGCCACAGAAGCGTTAAAACATGCAGAGTTTTCAAAGATTCTTGAATGCAGAGTATTCAGTGCTGAATCCCCCCCCCTGACTGCTCCCTCCTCTCCCCTCGCGCAGGCGGTCGCGCTCGCGCTCACGCTCGGCGACGACAAGCGGCTGGCCGCGAGCAGTGCGAGCGCGCTCGGCCGCTTCCTTCAGTCGAGGGACCCAAACATCAAGTACCTGACGATGCAGGTGTGAATGGGGTGTGGGGGAGGTGTGGGGAGGTCCACAAACCATGTAGAGTTCCTTTTGCTTAGGGCTGGACGTCTTGGGTAGAGTTTAGAAGGCTCGCGGCTGCGCGCTCGGGCGCTTCCTTCAGTCGAAAGACCCAAGCACAGTGATTTTGTTTTGGGCTCCTGGGAGCCATTGAGAGCCATTTGGCTTCTGACGATCCCATCAAATAGAGCTCAAACAACTAAGTTGCTGGGTGGTCTGTCGATCCCATCAGATAGATCTCGTCACGAGCTTGAAAATTACCTATATTTGACAGCCAAGGTCAACGCAAAGGAGCAGTCAAGACGGTCAACGGGACGTAAGTCAGCGCGCCGGCTTCCAGAAAATAACTTAAAAGCCAGGTGTGGGGGAGGTGTGGGGAGGTCCATAGGCTCAAGTTGGTTGGTTTAGCGTGAGGGTCTTGGTTAGATGAGAGTTGACGTTCATTTTTGGGGGGGATCCATGTAGACTCAAGTTCATTTGTTAACTAGGCTGAGGGTCTTGGGCAGAGTTAACAAGGTCAGCACACACACAGTGATTCCCCTGCGAGCCGTATACCGCTCCGAGCCGGATTTCCCATTTCCCAGAAAACCACCCCACACTTAGTAGATGAGGGCGTGGAGCAATGCATTGGATAGCTCTTGCCGAGAGCAGCACAACGGCATGCATTGCATGAATACCCGCTGTGTATTGTGCCTGGTATGAGCGGTCAAAGTTGCTGGAGCCAGCAAAAAACTAATCACTAAAATCCTTCCCAGGGACCACTGCACACACACAAGCACACAGGCGACTGGTGTGAGCCGCTCGCCACACCGCACCACTTGACCCCCCCACACACCCACACCCACACACGACCACCACATACAGACACACAACCAGATGCTGTCTGGGCTGGTCAGCAACGCAGAGCTTGCGGCCGCGATGCGGCCCCACCCACCCAAGCACGCACACACACACACACACACACGCACACACACACACGCACACACACACACACACACGACCAGATATTGTTCGGCCTCGTCAGCAACACGGAACTCGCATCAGCGATGCGACCGCACATGCATACACGCACACACACGCACACACAACCAGATGCTGTCTGGGCTGGTCGGCAACGCGGATCTTGCTGCTGCGATGCGCCCGCACATGGGCGCGGTTGCGGCGACGATGCGCGACCCCGACATCACGCTCCGCAAGCAGGTGTGTGTGTGTGTGTGTGCTTGCTCACGCCGCAATGCGTTAGGAGGGAGGGAGGGAGATGGGGAGAGAGGGAGAGAAGGAGAGGGAGAGACGGAGAGAGGGAGAGCACAAACACACACACACACACACACGCTCGCCTCTCTCTGCTTGACCGACTCCACTCTTAACATGTGGGACTCACACGCACACACACACACACACACACACACACACACACAAAGACACCCTTCTCCCTCTCGATCAGGCGCTCAACCCCACATTCAGCATGTGCGACCCTACACACGCACACACACACACTCTCCTCAACGTCCAGCATTTGCGACACATACACACACACACACTCACACTCCCCTGCCTGATCAGGTGATCAATCTCACATTCAACATGTGCGACCCTACACACACAAACAGACATATGCACACACACACTCCCCTCTACGTTCAGCATTTGCGACACACACACACACACACCAACCAACCAACCAACCAACCAACCAAGCGTTACATGAGGCTGGACACACACACACACACACACACACACACACTCCCCTGCCTGATCAGGCGCTCAACCTGACGTTCAACATGTGCGACCCGCGCAACGTGGGCGAGGTCGTGGGCAACATGCTGGCGGACCTGCCGGCGGCGGACTTGTCGACTAAGGTCTGTCTGTGCGTGTTTGTTTGTTTGTTTGTTTATTCGCTTGTCTGTCTGTCTGTCTTTCTGTCTGTCTGTCTGTCTGTCTGTTTGCGATCCTCGCGGGGAAGCACACCCCAGCGTGCACTGGTGCATCTCTACCAACCTCCAACAACCCCTCGCTTCCTGCTATCTTCCTGACTGCCACACACAACTGTCACACTTGCTTCCATCTGCATATGAGGATCTCGTGCTCAAGATTGCGGTCCTCACGGAGAAGCACTGGGGTGCACTGGTTCACCTCTAGAAGGAGGGAGAAGCCCCCCCCCTCTTCCCCCTGCAACATTGCTACCTATTACAACCTCTAACTATGGTTGCTGCAACATCTCTACTCGCTGCGTTGTCATATCTTGTTATGCTTGCGCGCAGGAGGACCTCGTGCTCAAGATTGCGATCCTCACGGAGAAGCACTCCCCCAGCGTGCACTGGTACATCGAGACGACCGTGCGCCTGATGGAGTCCGCCGGCGAGCTCGTGTCTGATGACATGTGGCAGACGGCGGTCGAGGCGGTCGGGAGCAACGAGGGCGTGCAGCCGACGGCGTGCAGGGCGACGGTCGCGGCGCTGCGGAGGCACGTGTTGTTGTTGTTGTTGTTGCTGTGGTGGTGGTGGTGGTGCGTGTGTGCGTGGGGTGGGGGGTCGTTGGGTGTCTGTTGGGGTGTGGGTGTGGGTGTGGGAGGTGCCAGCCCAGAAGAGGCTGTCATCAGGAAACACGGGCATGCAGCCGACGGCGTGCCAGGTGTGTTGTGATTGTGGTTGTAGTCGTTATTGTGGTTATTGGGTTGAGTGTCGGACGACTTGTGGCAGACGGCGGTCAAGGCAGTCGGGAGCAACGAGGGCGTGCAGCCGGCAGCGTGCAGGGCGACGGTCGCGGCGCTGCCGAGGTCAGGGCCTTGGTTATGGCTTTAAGGGGAGTGTTTGTGCCCTTGTGCGCCTGGGTGTGTCTTGTTCTGTTGTGTTGTTTTGCGCAACCACCCCAAGCACCGCGCCGTGTGTTGTGCGTGCCCACACACCCACTCAACTCACCCACCCACGCACCCACCACCGTGTGCGTTCAGGGGTGCCTCAAGCGAGTCGCTGCTGTGCTGTGCGTCCACCCTCCCACCCGCAGCCAACCACCCACCCCGCCCCACCCCACGCCACCCTGCCACCCACCCCACCCGCCCCACCCCACACACCGCCGCCGCTTGTGGTGTGCACGCAGTGTTGCCTCGAGCGAGTCGCTGCTGTGCGTTGCGTCGTACTCACCTACCCCCAACATATGGGTTCCTCCCAAGGGGGGGGCAGAACAGTAACAGTAACAGTAACACGGGGTTTCCAGCTAAGCAGGCTACTCTTCTACTAGAGACACCCGCCGATACTCCAGCACACTTAAGTACTAGAGTATCGCCGGCTCCCGGCCGATAGACTACCGCTCCCGCCGGCTAGACTACCCCAAACAGCGGTCTCTGAGAGACATGTCTGGCAAGGAGCATATAGGAGAGGACCTTCCTCAGGGTCACAGTAGTGGCCTTGTGGCCAGTCAAGCCGGCAGAGCGACTGGCGCTGACTGGAACGGTCCCCGCCTGGCAGTGCATGGCTGTCCAGCTCTCGTTTGCATGGGGCTCAGCCGGCGCCCCATGCCTCATGCATGGCCAGGTCCCACCCTCCAGGGGTGCATGGACGACAGAGTTGTCATGGAGGCTGCCTGAAGACCTTCCAAGCCAGTCACCGGCAGACGAGCGCCCCGAGGATGAGCGCGGTGACGAACGCTGCGATTGGTGAAGCGGATTTACTCTGTGTTGCCTCGGCGGTCGCCACCGCTGAAGCCGTGATGGTAGCCCGCCTCCACGGGCAGCCATCTTGACCAATGTCCAGCATGCATTGACGGGCGCCAGCTCCTCCGCTCGTCGATCAACTCGTCGAGATCGGTGCCGCATGGCGTCCTGCATGGGGGGAGGATAAGGGCCGTCTCCCAGCACGGGCCGCGGCAGCGCCGCGGCTACTCGCCAAGCCATGGCAGCGCCGGGCAAGCCGCTCCTGAAGTGTTCCACCAAGGGGCAGTCTAGCAGGAGCCGGGCCAGTCGTATTTTACCCCGCTCGTCAGCGGCACGGAGATCCTCGTCACCAGCAGCGCCGCATTGCTGGGTCCAGGGCTCGGCGACGAGAACGCGCCTCCGTTAATCGAGGCAGAAAACACAGGCAGAAAACACAAGAAATGGAACACAAGCTGGAATCTTGTCTCCTTGCCGTGAATGTTGCAAAACCATCGGATTTTTTGAATTTGGACACCTGGGGGCCGAGATATGAAGGCTCAAAGTTGGGGGTGGGGGGGTAGGGGGGGGTCCAGAGCTTTCTTCGGGGGGGTCAGCACTTTCTTTCTAGTGGGCCGTTTTGGACGGGAAAACCCACCATTGGAACCGCCTTGATGAGAGGAGCACAATCCACTCCAAGAAGTGACCCTGGGTCAAAGGGTGGGGGGTAACACCCCCTCAACACCCCAACTCCCCCGCGTGCTCCCTTCGGTGCACGAAGTGCCCACAAGCAATTTTAGCAACCTTCATGGATTGAGATGGGACCGACGCCATCTGAATCTCCTTGGAGAGCACAGCAAAACATCTCAGGAGAGTCAACCCTGAATCTGCCTGGAAAGTGTGAACTGGAGGGTCCACACTCCTTGGTGCCCGCCGACTAAGCCATGGAATGGCTAGATTTTGAGGGTGATTTTGGCCATCTGCCGGCGACGTAGACACTGCGATGAACAGCCCTCACTGTAAGGAAGCCATGCGCATTGGTCTCGGCTCCATGCATGGCGTATTTTGTGAGATGGGGGGGGGGTTAGGGGGGTATTTTTTGTGTACAATGTGTTCCAGTATTTTCTTTTCTGCCCCCCCGTGGCTGTCTCCAAGACTGCTTCCTTTAAGTCCCGCTGGCGCGATGGATCCGAACGGGTGACCGCCAGAAAGTGGATTGTGAATCTCTCATCATCAACATATTCACTCCACACACCAATCTGACCTCGCCCACCCCGCCCCGCTGTGTGTGCTGTGCACGCAGGGGCGCCTCAAGCGAGTTGCTGCTCTGCCCCCCCCCCCCACACACACATCCACTCGACACGCCAACGCCTCGCCACCCCACCCACCCACCCACTCACACCACCCACCGCCACGTGTGTCTTGCACGCAGGGGCGCCTCGAGCGAGTCGCTGCTGTGCTGTGCGTCGTACTCTCCCCACCCCACCCCACTCACCCACCCGCCCCGCACACCCACCCCGCACACCGCCACGTGTGTCTTGCACGCAGGGGCGCCTCAAGCGAGTCGCTGCTGTGCTGGGCCCACCTCCCCACCCCACCCACCCGCCCCACCCTGCCCCCCCGCCCCAACACCCTCCCCTCCCCACCCCACCCACCCGCCCACCCGCCCCGCACACCCACCCCGCCCGCACACCCACCCGCCCCCACACCCATCCCACCCCATTCAACCACCCAACCCAACCCCACCCCACACACCACCGCCGCTTGTGCTGTGCTTGCAGGGGCGCCTCGAGCGAGTCGCTGCTGTGCTTTGCGTCGTACGTGCTCGGACGCTTCGGCAAGGACATCAAGGTGTGAACCGTCCAGATTGCTTGCCTTCGCGGGGGGGGGGGGGGGGGGGGGGGGGCTGTACTTGTTAAATCAAATTGCGGGGGTCATTTTTCGTCGATTCAAGTTGTTTTGCCGCAAAAAATGCGTATTTCGACGATTACTCGTAGCTTTGCGGCTTTGCAGCTTTGCGGCTTCGCGGCTTAACGGCTTCGTGGCTTCACAGTGGCGGGGGCGGGGCGGGGGCGGGGGGGGGGTCAACATTTGTTTTAAGGGTTAAAGGATGTGAAGGTGTGCATGTGTGTGGGGGGGGGAGTGACACCACACACACAGGCACGCCATCAAAGGCGTCCGTTGGGCTGTAAAGTCGACCACGCACACACACACACTCACACGCGCACGCGCACACACATCACACACACGCAGGGTGAGGTTCCCCTCATCGAGCAGCACCGCCTTCTTGCAAAACACACACACGCACACACGCACACACGCACGCACGCATGCGCGCTTACACACGCGCACACGTGCACACACACTCGCACCCGCACACGCACACACGCAGGGTGAGGTGCCCCTCGTGGAGCAGCACCGTTTGCTCGCGAGCCCGATGCAGACGGCCTCGGCGTCTTCGAAGGTGGGTGGCACTGGTGTGTTTGTGTGTGTGTGTTTGTTCTTGATGTTCTTTATGTTCCGACGCCCGGACGCCCAGATGCCTGACAGAGTGGGTGCCATCACCTCGTACCGTCTCAACGCCCACAAGATGTTCACGTCTGCCCAGTTCATGAGTGTTGTCAAGACGCTCTACGAGAAGGCCGTTAAGGCACACGCCGAGGACCCTGCGATCTCCCCTCCTGAGCTCGCCGCCATCCTGGAGGCCAGGAGGCTCCCTCCCAAGTGGACCACCCTAGCTAGGTTCCCACACCTGTGGGACACATCTGCCACGGGGTAGCTCAGGCCGGATCAGCCCCACAACCGTAACCACACGCAGCAAAACCACAATTGACAGTTTCTGATGACAGTTTTTAGGATTCCGCAAACAACCCTAACCCCACGGATATCCTCTCGTACTAGCGCATATGGTTGGCCACCCGCTTCTGAACGAACTTAAGATCCAAGGGTCCTCGACTCATGAACGATTGCCGGGGGGTGCTTCAGCACTGGCAAGAGCCGTTATCTAGGTTGCCCAAGCGGTGGGAACTGTAACGTATTTCTCTCTCTCTGTGTGTGTGTGCGTGTGCGTATGTGTGTTGGGGGGTTTTGGGGGGGAGGGGGGGGTCCACCGCTTCAAAACCCAACCACCAACCACAACCACCACAACCACCACCCACCCCCGGGCGTCGCCCTGTCAGCGCTCATCAAGCTGTACCTAGCGATCCAGGCAACATCCTGGCTGGCCAGGCCCACCACCCCCTATTCACAACCACCAGAGCTGCCAACCACCACAACCACCACAACCACTACACCATCACCCCAGGGCGTCACCCTGTCAGCGCTCATCAAGCTGTACCTAGCGGAGCCTTCCAACTTGGAGCTGCGCCGCGCGACGCTCGGCCTCTTTGAGCGTTCGCGCACGATCATCGACCCGCAGGCACAGGTGTGTGTGTGTGTGTGTGTGTATGTGTGCGTGCATGTGTGTGTGTACCACCCCACTTTGGTCGATTTCACAGTCCGGCAGACGCCTTTGATGGCGCATTAGACCCTATGTGTGTGTGTGTGTGGACCATCCCACTGTGTGTGGACCACCCCACTATGTGTGTGTGTGTGTATGTGTGTGTGGAAGTGTCTGTTGGCGTGTGGGGTGTGTGTGCAGAGGCCATGTGTAGGTTGCCGTACGAGTGTCCATGCTGTTCGGACTTGCGAAAATACTGCGCTGCCGCACGCGCGCGCGCAACTGGGGTCCTGGTCGCTGCCGAGAAGCTCGACGGACACCACAACGACACGCACTACGCGCAATTTGACTGAACCCTTAACCTTGGCGGGTCCACTCATTCTCCTCTACCCCTTCTGCTGACGTATGCAGTCGCACGCAGCCGAGGTGCTAGTAGCCGCCGAGAAGCCCGGCGTGACCCCGCTAACCCCTTTAAGCCCCCAACCCAGCCGTGAAGCACCACAACGACAAAATACACAGCGCAGTTCCACTCATTATCCCACCCCTTCTGCGTACACATGCAGGCGTGCACAGTCGAGGTGCTGGTTGTTGCAGAGAAGCCTGGCAAACACACAATTGACAGCTCCACGGATTATCTTTGCACGCGCGCGGCAGAGGTTCTGGTTGTGGCTAAGAAGCCTGTGGCAAACACCACAACGACACTCGAACACAGCGCAGCGCAGCGCCACTCTAGAGCGCCCCCCGCCCCCCCCCCCCGCAAGGGTGCGCATTTGATTGTCGACTGGTAACATGTTTTACACCGACGCATGCGCGCGCAGCAGAGATTCGTATCGCTGCAGAGAAGTCAGGCGCGATCCCCGCTCAACCCTACATCCTCAAAACCCCCAACCCAGGCCAGAAAACACCAAACCGACACACGATACTCATTCCCATACCCCCTCTGCGCACGCACGCACGCGCGCGGGGCAGAGGTTCTTATCGCTGCCAAAAAGCCAATCAAACACCACAACGACCCACACCTCACACAGCGCAGCGCCACTCAATCCCCCCCCCCCCCTCCCCGAGTATGTGCTCGAAACCGTCGACTGATCACATTTTCTTATACTGACACAGACGCGCGCGGCAGAGGTGCTGGTCGCTGCCGAGGAGCCTGGCATCTACACACAACGCGCACAGCACCACTGATTATCTTCACGCACGCGCAGCACAGGTTCTGATTGTGGCTGAGACGCCTGGCAAACACCACAACGACACATTCATACAAACGCAGCGCAGCGCAGCGCAGCGCAGCACCACTCTTGAGCCCCCCCCCCCGAGGTTGCGCACTAAACTGTCGACCCATAATGTATTATTATACCGACGCAGGCGCGCGCAGCAGAGGTTCTGGTCGCTGCCGAGAAGCCCGGCGTGACCCCTGACGCGCTCGTGTTCGACATGCCAGTGTGGCCGCAGCGGCTGGGGTCGATGCCGGCGCCGCCAAACTGGGCGAGCAACGCGGCGGTGGGTTCAGGCGTTGGCGTGTGTGCGTGCGTGTCTCTCTGTCTCTCTCTTGTGTGTGTGTGCGTGCGTGCGTGCGTGCGTGTGCGTGTGTCTGCAGCCGCTGGGCTCGGTGCCGGCGCCGCCAAGCTGGGCGAGCAACGTGGCGGTGGGTTGTGGGTGTGGGCGTGTGTGGGGGCGTGTCTCTCTCTCTCTCTCTTGTGTGTGTGTGTGTTGGTGTGTGTGTGCATGCGTGCGTGCCGGTGTTTGTGTGTGTGTGTGTGTGCGTGTGTGTGTGTGTGTGTGTGTGAGTGTGTGTGTGCATCTCTGTCGTGCGCCTGGTTCTCCGGGGTCCTCCCCAACAACGTCTGGCGCCCACAGCCGCGACGTGCCGCAGCTCACACACACACACATACACACACGCGCGCGCGCACACACACACATACACATACACACACGCGCGTGCACACACACACACACACACACGCATGCACACACACACACACATGCGCACACACACACACACACACGCTCCACCTACCACCACCCCACTACAGTTTGCCCCCGATGGCGCGCACGCGGGCCTCTCCCCGATGGCGTCAAGCGGTCAAAACCGCGAGGTTTTGCAGCCACCGCACGCACACACACACACACTCCAACTACCACCACGCAGTTTGCCCCCGATGGCGCGCACGCGGGCCTCTCCCCCATGGCGTCAGGCGGTCAAAGCCGCGTAGCTCCCGCACACACACACACACACACACACATGCGATGCGGGAGTTTATGAATCCTCGGCCAGGCCAGGAGAACCCCAGGTTCTGGCACAAGTTGGCTGACTTCCTTGTCGCCTGTTTTGAGAAACGCACCGCGTGCACAGCAATCATGATGGCAGATGGCATGCTAGGGGTCTAATTTTGATAGCTGCCGGCCTCTTTCCTAGGGCCTAATGCGCCATCAAAGGCGTCCGACGGACTGTAAAATCGACCACACACACACACACCTGCGCGAATCACCTACAGTTTACCCCCGATGGAGCGCACGCGGGCCTCTCCCCGGTGGCGTCCGGCGGTCAAAGCCGCGAGGTGACGCAGCCACCGCCCGCGCTGCACGCTGCCAACCCTTCGGCGATGATGGCGTTCGACCTGCTGGGAGGAGAGGCGGCAGGTGCGTGTGTCTCTCTCCGTGTGTGTGTGTGTGTGTGTGTGTGAGGAGTCACCACGCCTTTGGCATAAATGGTGTTTGACCTGCTGAGGGAGGGGGGGGGGGGCGTCAGGCGCGATGATGGCGTTGGAACTTCTGGGGGGGGGTCTTCTTTCGACCCCGACGCCGTGCTACAGACGTCGTCTGCGCACGTGCCAGCCTCGCCCGCAGCCCCCCCCCCCCGCTCTCCCGCAGTCCACACACCAACCCCCTCCCCCCCTTCCCACCACAACCACCACAACCACCACCACACACGCACACAGGATCTTTGTTCGACCCTGTCGCCGTGCTACAGACGTCGTCCGCGCACGTGCCAGCCTCGCTCGCAGGCCCCACACACTACCATCAACACATACACACACACACACTCTCTCACCAGCACTCTCCCCACCACCACACACGCACACAGGATCTTCATTCGACCCCGTCGCCGTGCTGCAGACGTCGTCCGCGCACGTGCCAGCGCCCCCTTTTGCCCCCCCCCCCCGCCCCCTCTTCCCCAGCCTCACCCACCCACCTCCCACCCACCCACCACCACACACGCACACAGGATCGTCGTTCGACCCCTTTGCCGTGCTACAGACGTCGTCCGCGCACGTGCCAGCCTCGCTCGCAGGGCCCCCCAGGGCCACACCCGTTGACCTGCTCTCCGACCTCTTCGCTGACACCTCCATCCCCGCGGCGGCTCCAGGTGAGGGTTCCCCCCACTCACAAACACGGAGCAGCACGCAACAGCATGCAACAGCACGCAACAACATGCAACAAAATGCAACAACCCCCAGTCAACCTCTTCTCTGACACCTCCATCCCCGCGGCGGCTCCAGGTGAGTTTTTTTCCCACTCACAAACACGCAGCAGCACGCAACAGCACGCAACAACACGCAACAGCATGCAACACACGCAACAACATGCAACAGCATGCAACACACGCAACAACATGCAACAACCCCCGTCGACCTCTTTGCTGACACCTTCATCCCCGCGGTGGCTCCAGGTGAGGGTTTTCCCCCACTCACAAACTTGCAACAGCAAGCAACAACCCCCGTCGACCTGGTGTCCAAACCCTTCTCTGGCACACCGCCACCTGGCGTCGGCGCCAGGGCGACCTCCCCCCCCCCACACACACACGCCACAACACTCACAAGCACACAACACGCAACAACTCGCAACAACACCCATCGACTACTCTCCGACCTCGCCCGCCCCTTGTGCGCCTCGCGCGAAGCAACACACGCAGAGACCGCACCGCCCACCAGCACGCTTGCTCCCTCCCCCTACCTTGCGCACCCCTCCCCATCCCACCCCTTCAGCAGCAGTACAGCGCGAGCGCCAGTGGCAACAATGTCCTGCTCAGCACCCACCCACCCCCCTTAAAAACATTCACACACACACAGCAGCTGCAGCAACCGTTGTCCACGCCTCACAGCACTCAGCGCCAGCACCAGCGCCAGCAACAACGTCCAGCACGCCGTTTGCCTCCCCCTCCTCACACACACCCTTCACCCCCACCCACCCACCCACCCCACCCCAGCCGCCGCGCCCATTGTTTACTCAGCGCCAGCGCCAACAACAACGCCCAGCAACCCGTTTGCCTCCCCCCACTCACACACACCCTTCATCCCCCCCACCCCACCCCAGCCGCAGCCCCTGTCGACTCACAGCACTCGGCGCCAGCGCCACCAACAACGCCCAGCAAACCGTTTGCCTCCCCCCACTCACACACACTTTTCACCCCACCCCCCCGCACCACCCCAGCCGCAGCCCCTGTCTACTCACAGCACTCGGCGCCAGCGCCACCAACAACGTCCAGCAACCCGTTTGCCTCGTCGCCGACCGCGTCCCAGGGTGGGTCACTAGTAGGGCGTGAATACGGTGTCCTTATGTCTAGATAATAAGCAAGGCCTTGTTACCCCTCGGCCTTAAAACCCTAAACGCTTTACCTTAAAACCCTAAACCCTCACCCTTGAAATTCTAAACCCTAACCCTGCCAAGGGTTTGCCTCGGCGCAGACCGCGTCCCTGGGTGGGTCACTGGCAAGGCGTGATTACGGTGTCCTGATGTCCAGACCAGTGATTTTGTTTTCGCCATTTGGGCCCATTTGGCCCCAAAACAATTAAGTTGAGGTCCACTTTGGGGGCCATGGGGCGGGGCAATTAAGTAAGTGTGTGGCGCAGTGTGGGACTTTGGGGGCACCTCCGCACTGGTCAACGCTAAGTCAGCGGACAAGGCGGTCAACGGTACTCTGGTCCGCGCGCTGGCTGGCCCCAAAACAATAACTAAAAAAGCTGAACACAAAATCACTAGTCCAGACAATAAGCAAGGCCATTTTTAAAAGTTAAAACCCCTCGGCCTTAAAACCCTAGACGCTTTACCTTAAGACCCTAAGGCCCTTCCCAGGCTAGCTCGTACCAAAAGTGCATGGTTCGGTGCCACGACCCAAAAACCCAGTTTAGAAACAGGTCGTGCGTCGCCCACGCTGCACCAGGGACGCACCCCCGCCGCGTGCAGTTTGTAATCATGAAGGAGCAAGTGTTTGTGCGGGGGGAGGGAAGGGGAGGACACACAGGCGCTGTGCATGGAGATGCCGTGCCGGGTCACGCCTCCCAAAACGCGAGTTTTTAACTCAACAACTCAACAAAACCCAATCTTGGAAAGTGTCATGTGGCGCCTACGGTGCATGGAAGCACTTGCCTCCTGAGCAAAAAAGTTTGTAATCATGTAGGAGCAGGTGCATGCGGCGGGGGAGGGCAAGGGAGGGCGCACAGGCGCTGTGAATGGCCGTGCCGTCCCGGGTCACGTTCCAAAAAGTGGGGTGCGAGAGTGCCATTTTGCCCCGTGACTTAATTGTGCGTCACCTCTGCCCCCCTCCCCTCGTGTGCGACTTCGTATATGTATTCGCCGACTGTAGGCGTAGGTGGTGCGTCGCGGGATGTGCCGTGGGCGCCACACGACCGTCGCAAACGCCACCTGTCGGAAATGACCATTCCAATATCGGCCCCAGCGCGACCCCCGGGCATCCCACGCCCGGGAATCGGCAACGATACGTGTTTGTGCCTTGCAACACGGGGGTTGGAGCCCCCGAGCGAGGTTGCATGGCGGGTTGCATGAGGCGCAACATAGCCACCCCCGCAGGCCCCAATCACGGCCCCCTGGGCAAGCGCGCCCCACGTACGCGTAGATAAGTAGCTATAGCAAAATTTGACATCGCGCGGGACGCGGAGAGGGCCCCTCGGTGCCGCATGGCGACCTAATGGCCTGCCCCCCACCCCTACAGCCCACCCGGATGCAGGAATCGCGCCGCACAACCTTGTAATAGTGTATGGAGGTCATGTGCCCACGGGGGTGCACGGGAGGGGACGTTTTGGCGGTGTCCCCAAATGTGGCACCAATTTGGTACTAGTGAGCTAGTGTGGGAAGGGCCCTCAACGCTCTAAACCCTAACAAGGGGCTGCCTCGTCGCTCTGCCGCGACAGTGGGTGCGCCACCCTCCACCCCCAGCCCTCCTCCACACACACACCCCACACACAAAACCCCACCCCCACCACCCCACCACCCCACCCGTGTGACCCCCCCCTCCCCCCCACACACAGTGCCCTACCCAGCCTTCCCGGCCTACCCCCAGTGGGGTCCTCAGCGTCAGAGGGTGCTTCACCCCCCCCTCCCCTCCCCCACACATGCACATACCACACACACACCACACACGCACACACCACCACCCGTGTACCTCCCCCCCCCACACACACGCACACACAGTGCCCTTCCGGCCTTCCCGGCCGACCCCCCAGTGGGGTCCCCAACGTCAGAGGGTGCTCCCCCCCCCCCCCCCACACACATGCACACACCACACACACACCACACACACACACACACCACCACCCGTGTACCTCCCACACACACACGCACACACAGTGCCCTACCCGACCTTCCCGGCCAACCCTCCAGTGGGCTCCTCCGTGTCAGTGGGCGCGTCTAACCCCCCCTGCCCACCCCACCCCACACACACCACACACCACACACACACACACACCACCCGTGTACCTCCCCCCCCGCCCCCCCCAACACAGTGCCCTACCCGGCCTTCCCGGCCTACCCCCCATTGGGGCCCCAGCGTCAGTGGGTGCGCGCCACCCCCCCCTGCCCACCCCCCCGGCACACACACCACGCACACACACACCACTACCACCACCACCCGTGGTCCGCAGCGTCAGTGGGTGCCCCACCACCACCACCACCACCAGCACACACACACACACCACCCGTGTACCTCCCCCCCACATGCACGCACGGCGTGTCCTACCACGTGTCCTACCCGGCCTTCCCGGGCTACCCCCCTGTAGGGTCCGCAGCGTCACTGGGTGCATCACCCCCTCCCACACACACCACACACACACACACACACGCACACACACACCACCCGTCTACCTCCCCCACACACACACACACAGTGCCCTACCCAGCCTTCCCGGCCTACCCCCCAGTGGGTTCCTCCGCGTCAGTGGGCGCGTCCAACCCGTTCGGCACGCTGGCCCCGCCGCCGCCACCGGCACCGTTGTACGGGGGGGTGGCCCCGGGAGTGGCCGCGGGCGCCGCTGCCGGCGCGGCTGCTGGTGCGCAGTGTGTGTGTGTGTGTGTGTGTGTGTGTATGTGTGTGTGGACGTGGGGATGGCTCCGGGAGTGGCCGCAGGCGGCACGGCTGCTGGTGCGCAATGTGTGTGTGCGCACGTGTGTGTGTGCATGTGTGTGTGTGTGTGTATGTGTACATAGGGATGTCTCGGGGCGTCGCTGTCGGCGCGGCTGCTGGTGCGTGCGTGTTTTACCGCTATGGAGCGTTTTACGTGACGTGTGGTGTGTACGTGACGTGTGGTGTGTACGTGACGTGACGTGTGTGTGTGTGTGTGTGTGTGGTCGATTTTACAGTCCGTCTTTGATGGCGCATTAGACCCTAGGAAAGAGGCCGGCAGCTGTCAAAATTTGAGCCCTAGCATGCCATCTGCCATCATGATTGCTGTGCACGCGGTGCGTGTCTCAAAACAGGCGACAAGGAAGTCAGCCAACTCGTGCCAGAGCCTGGGGTTCTCCTGGCCTGGCCGAGGATTCATAAACTCCCGCATCCGCTCATCTAAATCGGCCTCCTCGGGCCTCCTGCGTGTGTATGTGTGTGTGTGTGTGGACAGGGGGTGTCCCCGGGAGTGACCGCGGGCGTAGCTGCCGGCGCGGCTGCTGGTGCGCAGTGTGTGTGTGTGTGTGTGTGTGTGTGTGTGTGTGTGTGTGTGCGCGCGCGCGTGTGTGTGTGGACATGGGGGATGGCTCCAGGCGTCGCTGTCGGCGCGGCTGCTGGTGCGCATTGTGTATGTGCGCGTGTGTGTGTGTGTGTGTGTGTGTGTGCGCGCGCGTGTGTGTGTGGACATGGGGGATGGCTCCGGGTGTCGCTGTCAGCGCGGCTGCTGGTGCGCATTGTGTGTGTGCGCGCGTGTGTGTGTGCGCGTGGGTGTGGGTGTGGGTGGACATGGGGATGGCTCCGGGCGTCGCTGTCGGCGCGGCTGCTGGTGCGCAATGTGTATGTGTGTGTGTGTGTGTGGACATGGGGATGGCCGCGGGCGTCGCTGTCGGCGCGGCTGCTAGTGTGTGCGTGTTTTACCCCTTTGGAGCGTTTTACGTGATGTGACGTGACGTGTGGTGTGTACACGACTTGACGTGTGTATGTGTGCGTGTGTGGTGTGTATGTGTGCATGCGTGGTGTGTACTCGACGTGACGTGTGTGTGTGTGCGCGTGTGTGTGTACGTGACGTGTGTGTGTGTGTGCGCGTGTTGGTGTGTGTGTGTGTGTGTGTGTGTGTGTGGACAGTGGGATGTCCCCGCGGCTGCCGGTGCGGCTGCCGGTGCGCAGTGTTTGTGTGTATGTGTGTGTGTGTGGACATGGGGATGGCTCTGGGCGTCGCTGTCAGCGCGGCTGCTGGTGCGCAGTGTTAAAACCGTTTGGAGCGTTTTAACTGGGCATCTTGACGTGTGGTGTGTGTGTATGTGCGTGTGTGTGTGTGTGTGTTATAAGCATCTGGTTCTGAACCCTAATAAACCCTACATTCTGTCGTTCCTGACCCATGCACACACACACACACGCACGCACACGCAGGCGGCCCAGGCGGCCTCTGTGGAGAGCGCCTTCGGCGCGGCCCCTGCCCCTCCTCTGTGCACATTCCAGCCTGCTGTTCCAGACATCAGCACACACACACACACACACACACACACACAGGAACAGAGACACACAAAACACACACGCGCGCGCGTCCGACAAGACTGTACAATCGACCACACACACACACACACGCGCAGGCGACCTCGTTGGAGGGTCTGCCCTCGGCGCGGCCCCTGCCCCTCCCCCGCGCACGTTCGAGCCTGATGTTCCAGACATCAGCACACACACACACACACACACACACACAGGCGGCGACCTCTTTGGAGGGTCTGCCTTCGGTGCAGCCCCTGCCCTTCCCCCGCGCACGTTCGAGGCAGCTGTGCCAGACATCAGTGTGGAGACGCGCTTCCAGGGGCTGCTGTACAAGGACAGGGGGGTGATCTATGAGGACCAGTATCTGCAGGTGTGTGTGTGTGCGTGAGTGGGCATGTGTGTGTGTGCGTGTGTGTGTGTGTTGTCCTTCCGAGGGTCTGCTGTACAAGGACAAGGGGGTGATCTATGAGGACCAGTATCTGCAGGTGTGTGTGTGTGCAGCAGGCGTACACACAGGTGTGTGTGTGTGTGTGTGTGTGGTCCTTCCGAGGGTCTGCTGTACAAGGACCGCGGGGTGATCCATGAGGACCAGTACCTCCAGGTGTGTGTGTGCGTGTGTGCGTGTGTGTGTGTGTGTGCGTGCCTAGGGACAAGGGGGTGATCTATGAGGACCAGTATCTGAAGTTGTGTGTATGTGCGCGTGTGTGTGTGTGTTTGTGTGTGTGCGCGCCTAGGGACAAGGGGGTGATCTATGAGGACCAGTATCTGCAGGTTTGTGTGAGTGTGCAGCAGGCGTAGACACAGGTGTGTGTGTGTGTGTGTGTGTGTGCACATATCATGTCGAGTACGTCATTATAGGCGTCTGGACGTTGGACAGCAGGCTGTACAATCGATCATCATCCTCACTTCAACACACGCACACACACACACACACACACACACACAGGTCGGCTGCCTAGCGTCCTACCCTCCCGGCGCGTCTGCACATTTGCGCGCACACACCCACACACACGCACACACACACACACACACACACACAGGTTGGCTGCCTAGCGTCCTACCCTCCCGGCGCGTCTGCACATTTGCGCGCACACACACACACACGCACACACACATATTATGTCGAGTACGTCATTATAGGCGTTTGGACGTTGGACAGCAGGCTGTACAATCAATCATCATCCTCACTTCAACATACGCACACACACACACATGTAGGTCGGCTGCCTAGCGTCCTACTCTCCCGGCGCCTGCACATTTCCGCGCGCGCTCACACGCACACACACATATTCTGTCAAGTACGCCATTATGGGCGTCTGGACGCTGGACAGCAGGCTGTACAATCGATCATCATCCTCACTTCAACACACGCACACACACACACACACACAGGTTGGCTGCCTAGCGTCCTACCCTCCCGGCGCCTGCACCGGCACCCTCACGCTCTTCTTTGGGAACAAGGTGGGCCGGTGGCTGCATGGTAGTTGTGTGGAAGCTGCGTGGTAGCTGCATGGTAGCTGCTGGCTCAAGCGCATTAGACGTGTCCACCCCAGCAACCTAACAACAGATTGAATGCCCCGAATCTGATGCATGTGCCTGATGCGCCCCTCACTGGTGTGCGGCTGGCACTGGCACTGGACGTGGCATGGTAGCTGCGTGGTACCTGCATGGTAGCTGTGCGGTAGCTGCATGGTAGCTGCTAGCTCAAGCGCATTAGACGTGTCCACCCCAGCACCCTAACAACATATTGAATGCCCCAAATCTGATGCATGTGCCTGATGCGCCCCTCACTGGTGTGCGGCTGGCACTGGCACTGGACGTGGCATGGTAGCTGCGTGGTACTTGCATGGTAGCTGTGTGATAGCTGCATGGTAGCTGCTAGCTCAAGCGCATTAGACGTGTCCACCCCGGCACCCTTACAACAGATTGAATGCCCCGAATCTGATGCATGTGCCTGATGCGCCCCTCACTGGTGTGCGGCTGGCACTGGCACTGGGCGTGGCCCCACTCATGCCTCACAGTGCTGTCATTAGCGCCCCCGCAGCCCCCGCAGCCTCCGCTGCCGGGGCTAACCGGGAAATTTGGGGGGAACCTGCGGGGGCGAAGCTCGGAAATTTCGCTCCGAAACAGGGGCCCCTGCTCCGAAAGGTGTGAAATTCGACGAATCACACACTTTTCGCTGCCTGCGGGGACAATTCGGCATGTTCCCTCCAATGTTGCGGGGGCAAACAGCCCATTCTCGGTGTCCTTAATGACACCACTGATGCCTCACCCGCACCCACTCACCCATCCATCCACTCAAGATGATCGATGCTGCAGCCCTCGTCTCTCTCTCTCCCTTTTTCTTTTTTTCTTTTTCTCCCTGGTTCTCCCTTCTTCTCCTCTCTTCTTCTCCCTCCCTCTCCCTCTCTCTGCAGTCTTGTGAGTCACACCTAACAGGCAGCGTACGCGCGAATCCGATGCAGGTGCCTGATGCGCCCCTCACTGGTACTGGGCGGCGGCCTCCCACTTCTGCCCCACCCACACCCACCCACACCCACCCACTTACTCGTGGTGATAGATGGTACCGTCTTCTTCTCTCTCTCTCTCCTCCTCTTTCTCTCTCTTCTCGTCTTCTCTTCCTCTCTCTTTCTCTCTCGCTCTATTTTTCTGTCCTCTTCTTCATTCTCTTCCTCTCTTTCTCTCTCCCTCCATCTCTCCAGTCTCACAGGCAGCGCACGCCTTTCGATTCGCAGGTGCCTGATGCGCCCCTGACCAGCGTTTGGCTGGCAGTGGGCGGCGGCGGCCTCCCACCTCCGCCCCACCCGCATCCACCCACCCATCCATCCACCCGTGATGATCGATGCTGCAGTCTTCGTCTCTCTCTCTCTCTTCTGATGTTCTCCTCTTCTCCCGTTCTCTCTCTGTCTCTCTCTCTCCTTCTCTCCTGTATATATGTACAGTCTTACAGCTCACGCCTTATGAATTGCAGGTGCCTGATGCGCCCCTGACTGGCGTTCGGCTGGCAGTGGGCGGCGGCGGCGGCGTGGCCGCATCACTGTCCGGACCCGTGCCAGAGACGCTGTCACCAAAGGAGCAGGTCAAGGTGCGTGACATTGCTCGTGCGTTTGTGTGTGTGTGTGTGTGTGTGTGTGTGTGTGTGTGTGTTTGTGCGTGCGTGTGGGTGGGTGGGTGGGTGGGTGGACGCATCACAGTCCGGACAAGTGCCAGAGACACTTTTGCTGATCGACCTGACAGCGTTTGGTCCAGTCACCGAGCCTCTCCCGCGGACGCACGAACACACATACACACACTCACACACACACACACACACACCACACATGCGCACACGCTCCACGCACACGCTCCACGCACATGCACATACACAGGTGCTGATCGACCTGACAGCGTTTAGTCCAGTCACCAAGTCCCCCCCACCGCTGACGCACAAACACACACGCACACACACGCGCTCCACGCACACACACACACACATATGCTCCACGCACACACAACACACACAACACACGCTCCACGCACACACACACACACACACACACATGCTCCACACACACACACACGCTCCACGCACACACACACCCCACACACACAGGTGCCGATCGATTTGACAGCTTTCGGTCCAGTCACCGAGCCTCCGCAGCTCATGCTGTCCTACACCATCGGAAACGTGTGCGTGGAGCAGGGCCTGAAGGTGAGGGGCTTACGATTTGGGGTTTAGGGGGGCTTAGGCTTAGGGTTTCGGGGCTCCCACTGGGGCTTAAGATTTGGGGGTTTAGGGGGGCTTAGACTCCCACTGGGGCTTACGATTTGGGGGTTTAGGGAGGCTTAAACTTAGGGTTTCGGGGCTCCCACTGGCTTGGGGTTCAGGGCCTCACGCCCATGCTGTCTTACACCATCTGAAACGTGTCTGTGGACCTGTCCCTGGAGGTGTGCTTTGGAGCTGTGGCACAGCTGTGCTGTGTGCTGGGAGCTGCGCTTCTGTGTTCTCCTGTGTTGTGGGCACTGCTGTGTGGTCGGCACTGCGCTGCGCTGCCCTACACCATCGGAAGCGTGTCTGTGGTGGGCTTTGGGGCGGTGCTGTGTGGTGGGTGCGCACTGCGCTCCTGTGCTTTCCTTGTGTAGTGGGTACTGAGCTGTGTGGTGGGCACGAGTGGTTCCGTTAAGGAAAAATGATAGCCCAACCCGGGCCGCACTCTCATTTCGCCAATCTCAACCCGTCGGAGGCGGATTTTGGCGGGGAAAATGTGAAAATGCAATTTTTCACACTTTTGGGGGTCTTTGCGCAATCTCAACCCGACGCGCCAGCCCGAATCGGCCAATCTCAACCCGAAAGTGCACTTCGTCGGGTCGCGGGTTGGCCAACGGAAACAGTGGTGAGCACTGTGCTGCGCTGTCCCGTACGATCGGAAGCGTGTGGCTGACGGTGGGGGTTGGGTGCTGTCTGGACTGTGCTCTGCTGTGCCCATCGAAAACGTGCCTGTGGAGCAGCCCCTGTGTGGCTCAGGGTTCCAATCGCGTGCGTCATGTGCGCCCCCCCCCCCCCCCCGGGACTCCTCCCATCCCCCTCCTCCCTCCCCCGCTCCCTCGCCCACTCCCTCGCCCTTACCAAAGGTCGCCGTCGCGAGGCACTCTTGCCCCAAACCCTAAACGCTACCTTCGCTACCTGAACGCTACCTCACTCACCCCCTCCCTCCCTCACCCACCCCCTCGCCCCACCCAACGCAGGTCCCGGTTGCGAGCCACCGGTTTGGGGTGCCATCATCTGCAACTGCATGCGTCATGTGCGCCCCCCCTCACTCACTCACTCTCCCACTCCCTCCCTCCCTCCCTCGCTCACATACTCCCTCTCGCCCCAACCAAAATGAAGGTCCCGGTCGGGGACCACTGGTTTGTTGTGCCTCACTAACCCACTTGTTTACTCCATCCCTCACCACCACCACCCCGCCTCACCCAACGACAGGGTCCCGGTGGCGAGCCACCGGTTTGTTGTGCCAACCGCGTGTGTCATGTGCACCCCTCGCTCCCTCACCCACTCCCTCCCTCACCCACTCCCTTTCCCCCCCCCCCCTCATTTTCTCCCCCCCCCCTCACTCAACTCACTCACTCACTCACTCACTCACTCACTCACTCACTCACTCACTCACCCCCCCCCTCGCCCCACCCAACGCAGGTCCCGGTCGCGAGCCACCGGTTTGTTGTGCCAACCGCGTGCGTCATGTGCGCCCCCCACCCTGACTCCCCCCCTCACTTCCCTCCGTCTCTCACTCACGCATTCACTCCCTCAATCACTCACTCACGCATTCACTCACTCACAGACTCCCTCACACTCCCTCACACACTCCCTTTCGCCCCAACCAAAATGAAGGTCCCGGTCGCGAGCCACCGGTTTGTTGTGCCCGAGGCCAGCATCGCAAAGGAGCTGTTCTTTGAGCAGTGGAAGGCGATCGGGTGGGTGGCAAAGCAGTGCGTGTGTGCATGTGTGTGTGTGACCGTGTATGTGTGCGCGTGTGTGCGTGCCTATCGCAAAAAGAGCTGTTCTTTGAGCAGTGGAAGGCGATCGGGTGGGTGGCAAGGCAGTGTGTGTGCGTGTGTGTGTGTATATGCGTCACTCACTGTTTGAAAGACATCCCAGTGCACGTGTCAGACTTTGTAACAATTGCCGGGATGTATTGCTGTTAGTAGTACAGGCATTGCCGGTGCATGCGGACGGCCTCATGTAATGCTTGGTTGGTTGGTTGTGTGTGTGTGTGTGCACGAGTACGTGTGGGTGTGCTTGTGGACCTGTGTGCGCGCGTGTGTGTGTGTGCGTGGGTGTGCGCGTCACTAAGGAGCTGTTCTTTGAGCAGTGGAAGGCGATTGGGTGGGTGGCGAGCGAGCCGCAGCAGACCGCATGGCAGTAGGCGCAGCAGCAGCTGGCCGCGCATGCATGCCTGTGTGTGTGTGTGTGTGTGTGTGCCCGAGGTAACCATTACAAAGGAGCTGTTCTTTGAGCAGTGGGAGGCGATCGGGTGGGTGGCGAGGCGGCGTGTGTGTGGGTGTGTGTGCGCGTGTGGGTGTGCGCGCGTTTGCGTATGGCAACGTTTTTTTTCCTAGCAGTGGAGATCAATCGGGGGTGGGTGGCTACGCAGTGCGTGCTTGTGCATGCTTTGTGCCACGCCACGCAAAGCGGTGGTTTGGCGAAGGCTAGACGCTGAGCCAGATTGCGAAAGGACGGCCAAGGAAGGTGGTGCTACACCTCTTCAGCATTGCCAAGGAAAGTTTTGAAAGCACCCCTTGTACCCTCCCCACCGCTGACGCACGCGCAGCGACGCGGCCAACACTCCACCACCACCACACATACACACACACACATGCACGCACACACGCACGCGCACACACACACACAAGCACACGCACACGTCACACCACGCAGCGACGCGGCCAACACTGCACCACCACCACACGCATACACACACACACACACACACACGCGCACGCGCACACACACACACACGCACACGTCACACCACGCAGCGACGCGGCCAACCGGTCGCAGGAGATGGTGGCGCGCGACAACGGGCCGATCAGCGTGGCAGACGTGCCAGAGGTAGGTTTGGGTGCTTGAGGTGGGGCTGTGGCTAGGTCAGAGGTGGGCGTGCGTGGGGCTGTAAAAAACATGGCGCGGCCATTGGCCGGGGTGTTGAGTGTGTGGGGGGCCAGGGTGTTGAGTGTGTGGGGGGGGGGGTGGGGGGGGGGCAGATCTAGCGAGGCCATTGGCCGGGGTGTTGTGTGTGTGTGGTGGTGGTGGTGGTGGTGGTATAGATTGGACCGATCCGCGTTTTGCAGACGTGCCTGAGGTGGGCGTGGGGGGGGGGGGGGCATTGGCCAGGTCGTTGTGTGTGTGTGGGGGGGGAGTGGACTCATGCCAGGCTGGGGGGGTTGAGGATCGACCCGGCCAGCGTTGCAGACATGGCACATGTGGGGCTGAGTGCTTGAGGTGGGGCCGGGGCGAGGCCATTGGCCGGCGTGTTGTGTGTGTGTGGTGGTGGTGGTGGTGGTGGTGTAGATTGGACCGATCCGCGTTTTGCAGACGTGCCTGAGGTGGGCGTGGGGGGGGGGGGGGCATTGGCCAGGTCGTTGTGTGTGTGTGTGGGGGGAGTGGACTCATGCCAGGCTGGGGGGGTTGAAGATCGACCCGGCCAGCGTTGCAGGTGTGGCAGATGTAGAGCTGGGTGCTTGAGGTGGGGCTGTGTTGAGGCCAGGGTGTGGTCGATTTTACAGTCTTGTTGGACGCCTTTAATGGCGTATTAGACTTGTGCTTGCGCACTCAATCCCTGAGGCAGACAGATACTATCACCCGCACTAGTCCACTCAGTGGATACACATTGACTGTGTCCATCCCACTAGCTCTAGTACATCTGGTCGCGCCATGCGTCTCAGTTCGGGCAGCCAGCCTGGCCACCCTCCTCCTCCGTTCATCACGTGGCGCACGCCCGACATGCCGCCAGCCTCCATGCATGGCGCTTGCGCTGCGAGGGCGCTTGCTGCCAGTGCACCTCCGTCGTCATGTGTCTCATGCAAGTAAGATTCGCCCTACATGGAGAGACCCTCCATGCAGGTCACTCAAGTGCCCCGCGATTCGTGCCGTAGCTGCAGTCCGGAGGCCGAAGCCGTCGCCGCAGCCGATGCAGATGCCCAGAGGGCGGACGTGTAGCCGATGCGATGTGAGTGCAGATGCAGGGTGTCCCTGGCCGTAGCCGCAGCCTTAGCCGATGTCAATCAATAGCCGATGCCCATAGCCGGTGCCCTGGCTGTAGCGTAGCTGCAGCCTCTGCCCGGTGCCGGTGCCCGTGGCTGCATGGGGTACCGACGATGGCGGCGCCGACTTCTGCCAGCAGCCTGCCCTCCGTCCCCGCATGCCTCGCAGTTGCCTGCCGTATGACGCCGTGTCTCAAACAGCCACTAGCGCTCTGGATCAGGGCAAATCGGCGACATAGCCGATTTTCCAAAACCCAGAGTCGCTCACGCTGCGGCAGCACCCTGTCAGCCCAGTTGGTCCGCCATTGGCGGCGTCGGGGCGGGAGCCCCCGACGATTTTGACACCACTTGAAGTTTTTGGGTGTGCGTGTGTGTGGGACCCCTGGGGGTGATGATGATGAGAGTTTTACAATCCACTTCTGGCGGTCACACGTACGGTTCCAAAGCTCCAGTGGGACTAAGAGAATCAAGGCTCAAGGCCCACAAAAGGTCAAGCTACAAGTAGCCCGATGCCGCTGCCGATGCCCCGCTCGACACCCCCGTGGGCCTCAGCCAGCCCGAGCCGCGGCGCGGAGAGGCGGCGACTGAGGCGGCAGAGGACGGCGAGGAGGGGCGGCGCGTGGCACGCCGTACGACTGGTGGTGAGGAGGGTGACGCCGCCGTGCCTGCTGCTGCTCCGGCTGCGGCTGGTGGGGGCGCGGGGGCTGAGGACGCTGATGGTGGTGGGGGAGCTGGAGGAGCGGGCGCAGGTGGAGGGGGCGGGCAGACGCAGGCTCTGGCCACTACTGGTGGTGCCGCTGGCCGTGGAGACGATGGTGGTGACTGGGTCCGCGGCAAGGTCCATGCCTTTGCATACGCGCGGGGCGGACCATGCATTGGGCCCGTTGACAACCCCGGGATCCGCAGCGGGCTCACGGACGCCATCCACTGCGGGAAATTCCTGACAGCCACGGCGGCGGAGGAGTGGATCATGAACATCCTCCACGGACACCCTGTCCAGAGCCCCGACCCGAGGAAGCAGGGCGGGCCTCAGGGCTGGCCGATGGAGCATGTCAGGAACCTCCTCAGGGCGGCGAAGCTTGACGTGATGCCGGCGCTGCCAGATGGCTGGTCCCTGGGCAAACCCCTGCCACTTGGCCACCCGTTCCACGTGCCCGATGACGCCGCCCTCTGAGCAGCCGGCACACGGAGGCCGCTTTGCCCCCGGCCTCCGAGTGGGCACGCACAACGTGCGCGGCTTGCGACAGGGGACCAAGCTGGTGGATCTCATGCGCGTCTGGGCGCGCGACCGCCGCCTCGATGTGGTGTGCCTCCAGGAGGTGCATATTGCAGCTGATGACGTCGCGAGCATGGACGGCGTCGACCGCTATGCGTCCAGCTGTGCCTACCACCTGGGGACTGAGTCCTGCACCTTCTTCTGGGGGGGCGGCGCGGGGACCTCGGCCGGGGTCGCCATCCTCGTGCGGTCAGACCTCTTGGCGTCGCTCCAGCCGGTTGTCCAGGCGGATGGCGACGGCCGGCTGATGGTGATGGATATCACGTGGGGTGGTGGGGGCGCGGGCGGTGGGGGTGGGGGAGCTGGAGGTGGGGGAGCTGGGCGGCTGCGCCTCGTCAATGCGTACCTGCCGGCCTCGCAGCCGAACCGGCCAGCGGTGCAGGCGGCGTTCATCGAGGAGCGCATCCGACCGCTTGCTGCTGGCCAGACGCACCTCGTGCTCGCAGGCGATTTCAACTTTGTCGAGAGCCCGCGTGACCGCGCCCGCTCTGAGGGGCCCCTCGAGTGGCGCGACCGCGCCCCGGCGGCGGCGATGGCAGCGCTGGTGGAGGACTCCCCGCTCCGTGACGCGTACCGCCTCATCCACCCCATGCAGAGGGGGTACACCTTCAGTGCGTATAATGCACAGGCGCGGCTCGACCGCCTCTACGTGTCGATGGCCCTCGTGCCACGTGTCCTCGGGTGCGACACGGGCGAGTCGGGCGGGTCGGATCACCGCGTTGTGGCAATGCACCTCTCCCCCCTGGTGCCAGAGTCGCGCGGGCCGGGGCGGCCGCGTGTGCGTGCCCATTTCTGGTCTGATCGTGACTTGGCCGATGGGTTCAGGGCATGGTTTGGTCGGGAGGCAGCGGGTGCGCCCACCCATGGCCACACGGAGCTCATGCGGTGGTGGCAGGCTTTCAAGCCGCGTCTGGCTCGCGAGGGCCGCCGTCTCGACTGCGACCTGGGTCGGCGGCGAGATGCTGTGTCGGTGGAGGGGACCCGGCTGCGTGCAGACCTGCAGCGAGCGCGCGCGGCCGTTGAGGCGGGGCGCGATGGTCTTGCGGAGCTCGCCGGGCTCTATGCGCTGCAGCGGCGCCTGGACGCGGCGGTGCGGCGGTACGCTCCAGCCCCGCCCGCCTGTGTGCGGCCGGGAGAGCGCGTTTCCGGGGGCATGGCGGCAGCCTTCTGCAAGCCAGCGGCGGCACGGCGAGTCGCCGCCCTCAGAGATGCGCGTGGCATCCTCGTCACTGATGGCAGGGGAATGGCTGACATCATGGCTGACGCCGTGGCGGCGGTCTCACGGCCGCCACCGCTATCCCCCGCTGATCGGGAGGCTGTGCTGGGGGCGGTGCGTGCGCACTCGCCGCGCGTGCCGCAGGCGGTGGCGGATGCAGCCGGCGCGCTTGTTGTCACACCCGCCGAGGTACGGGCGGCGGCCACCCACTCCAAGCCTGGCACCGCCCCGGGCCCGGATGGCATCCCAGTGGATGTGTGGCGGAAGCTGGGCGAGCCAGCCTTTGAGCTTCTGGCGGCAGTCTTCACCGCGGTGGGAGCTACGGGTGGGACGCCGCATGGTTTTCTCGACGGCGTCGTTGCCTCAATCTACAAGGCCAAGAACGCTGCGGATGCGGCAAACTACCGCCCACTCACCATGCTGGGCTCTGACTACCGCATCCTCGCCAAGGTGCTGGCGACGCGGTGGACGCCCCTGCTCTCTGCGGTGGTGGGGCCGGAACAGACCGCTTTCCTCGCTGGCCGCCGCATCTCGGACAATATCTGCCTCACGCAGATGCTGCCTGGCCTGCTGGCTGCCAACGCGGCGGATGGCGTGGGGCCGACGGGTGCAGCGCTGGCGCTCCTGGACTTCCGCAAGGCATACGACACCATCGACCGTGGCTTCCTCATTGCGGTCATGGAGGCGGTGGGCGTCGGCGACGGCGTGCTGGCGTGGACCCGCACCATCCTCACGCACACGTACGCGTCGGCCGAGGTCAACGGGTTCATCTCTGCGCCGCGCAAGTATGCGGCGGGCGTGCGCCAGGGCTGCCCCGCCGCGCCGCCCCCAACCCATCGGGGGCGGCGCCGCGGGCGACCCCCGATGGGTTGGGTTTGCGCACGGCCCGGGTGTGGTGGGGAAACTGACGTGCAAGCTGGCGGTGGCGCTTCAACTGCGGGCGGTTGTGGACGAGCGGCGAGTGCGGCGGGCAGCCACGGTGGAGGCGGCTCTGGCGCTGGACCACGGGCCGCACGGGGGCCCCCGCGCGACCGACGCGCAGGTCTTCGCGGGGCTGCGCGGCCTGGAGGCGGCGGTGCCGACACTGTGGCGGATGCCGCTCCTCAACGCTCGCAAGGAGCCCATCTGGCGGCTGTGGGTGAGTGGTTTTCACAAGCAGGCTGCACTAGGCGTGCCCGAGTGCCCCTGCGGGTGGCGGTGCCGTGATGAGGACGGGCCGCCGGCGACGGCGTGGCGTGCGCACAGCTTCTGGGGGTGCCCGGTGGCGGAGGCGGTGGTGGTGGCGGCTGCTGCTGCCCTCCCTGCTCCTACGCCGGTCATCACGTGCTGCCAGGTGTGGCTGCTGCAGCCTCCCGCTGGGGTGCGTGCTGGTGTGTGGGCGGTGGTGGCAGCGCTCGTGGTGGACGCCATGGAGCGAGGCCGCCGCCACTTGTGGCGCATTACGTGCCCGCGTGATGGTGTGCAGCCCCCTGCTCGCTCGGTGGCGGTTGAGCGGGCGGGGGAGCTGGCGACGATGGATCTGTGGGACGCGCTGGCGTCCTTTGCTGAGGGCGGCGGGATGCCGCGCGGGTGGGCGGGTGTGGTGGGCCCGACCCACCCCTTTGTTGGAGTAGTGGACGGCGGGCTCACTCTGAACAAGACGTCCTAGATCCCTGAGAGGATGGTTTCTTTTGAGGGGAGGTGGCGCCACATGCGTGCGCTGGCGGGTTGTGATGTGGTAGCTGAGCAGAGTGCTGCGGCGGGTGTGCACAACGGCCCCGCTTCCGGTGGGTTGAGGGTGGGCTTTTTGGTCCCTTCATGGTTTTATACCTTGGGCCCGCCATCCGTTTCCTGGAGGGGTTGAGTGTGGAGCCTGCACTGTGGTGCTGCTTGCTTGGTGCCCGCCACCGCGTGTGAGTGGCGCTTCCGTGGGGCATCCCCCCTTTTTCTGTTGGCAGGTCTTCAGGACTGCTTCCTCTAAGTCCTGCTGGAGCTTTGGAACCGAACGCGTGCCCGCCAGAGAGTGGATTGTAAAACTCATCATCAAAAAAAAAAAAAAGTAGCCCACGGTAACGCCATCCACACTTGGTGGCGGGCGCCAAGCAAGCAGCACCACTGTGCAGGCTGCACACCCAGCCCCTCAAATGGCCAGAGGGCAAACCCAAGGTATAAAACCATGAAGGGACCAAAAGCCCTCCCCCAGACCACCGGAAGCGGGGCTAGTAGCACACCCGCCGCAGCACTCTACTCAGCGACCACACCGCACCCGCCACCGCACGCGTGTGGCGCCACCTCCCCTTCAAAAACACCCCCAGAGGGAATGCCATCTAGCAAGCAGGTGCAGGCACCCGCTCGCCGTGGGGGGGTTGAATCTTGGCCCGATCAGCGTTGCAGTTTTGGGGGGGGTTAAAATCAGGGGGTGGGTGGGTGCCTGAGGTGTGGCTGTGGCGAGGCTCTTTGGCCGGGGTGTTGTGTGTGGTGGTGGTGGTGGTGGTGGGGTAGATTGGGCCGATACGCGTTTTGCAGGCGTGCCAGAGGTGGGCGTGGGTGGGGCTGTAGCGAGGCCAGGGTGGGTGGTTGAGGGGGGGGGGGGGGCTGGGGGGGTTGAATCTCGGCCCGATCAGTTTTTCAGACGTGCCAAAGGTGGGCGTGGGGGGGGGGCTGTGGCGAGGCATTGACCGGGGTGTTGTGTGTGGGGGACCCCTGTGTGTGTGTTGGGGGGGGGGCAGCTTTGCAAACGTGCCGAGAGGTGTGGGTGGGTGGGGCTGTGGCAAGGCCAGTGTGTGTGCGTGTGTGACCCGGGGGGGGGGGGGGGGGGCAGTGGTCCTTGGGAAGATTTCTAGTAGTTAGTTTTTTGCCGGCTCCAGCAACTTTGACCGCTCATACCAGGCACAATACACAGCGGGTATTCATGCAACGCATGCCGTTGTGCTGCTCTCGGCAAGATCTTTCCAACGCATCGCTCCACGCCCTCACCCACCAAGTGTGGGGTGGTTTTCTGGGGAATGGGAAATCCGGCTCGGAGCGGTATACGGCTCGCAGGGGCATCACTGGGGGGGGGGGGGGGGGTAGATGTGCCAGAGGGCGGGTTGGGTGCCTGAAGTGGACTGTGGCTTGTGGCGAGGCCATTTCCGGGTGGTGTGTGGGGGGGGGGGGGGGGGGGTATCAGGCCGATTCAGCATTCCAGACGTGCCATAGATGTGGGTTTCGGTGCCCGGGTGTGGCGACGCCATTTGGCAAGGGTGGTGTGTGTGTTGGGGGGGGGGGGGGATTGGCCCGATTAGTCGCCATTGACACAAATCACAGAGCCAGCTCTGGTTCACGCACACACACGCACAAACACACACACACACACGTGCACGCACGCACGCACACACACTACCCAGGTTCTGCGCTCCGCCAACCGTCGCGCCTCGACCCGTCGCCATTGACAGAGCTGATGCACACACACACACACACGTGCACGCACGCACGCACACACACACACCAGGTTCTGCGCTCCGCCAACCTCGGCGTTGAGCCGGGCTACCTCGACCCGTCGCCATTGGCAGAGCTGATGCACACACACATACACACACACACACACATACACACACGTGCACGCACGCACGCACGCACACACACTCTCCAGGTTCTGCGCTCCGCCAACCTCGGCGTCGAGCCAGGCTACCTCGACCCGTCGCCATTGACAGAGCTGATGCACACACATACACGTGCACGCACGCACACACACACCAGGTTCTGCGCTCCGCCAATCTCGGCGTCGAGCCGGGCTATTTAGACCCGTCGCCGTTCAACGAGGCAGGCGCCGGCTACTTCGTGTGCCAGCCGGCTGGGGGCGATGGGGAGCCGACGCGGACACTCGTCATGGTGGGTGGGGGCGGGGACGGATGGACCAACGGCGCACTTTTGGTGTGTTTCCGCTTTGGGTGTGTTACCACTGTTGGCACACTCTTGGTGTGTGTCCACTTTTCGTGTGTGTCTACTTTTCGTGTGTTCACACTTTTGTGTGTGAACACACACCGTTTCCACTTTTGGTGCTCCCACTTTGGGTGTGTTTCCACTCTGGACCATGAGGTGGAACCCCATGAGGTGGAACCCCCGTTCCTGCTTTTGATGGATCCCGCTGGAACTGATTGTGGCCGCCGGCGCGTGATTGTACCACCCCTCATCAAACCCCCACTCCCACCCCCGCACCTCCCTCTCCCCCTACAAAAAAGCACTCCCTAAAAAAAAATCCCATCACCTCCCCACCCCCCTTTCCAGTGCCACCACTTAAAAAAACGCCCCACCCCATCACCCTCTCCACTCATGCGCAAGAGAGCTCAACTGCCGAGCCTCAAAGGCAACGGTGTGCCTGCCTGGGCCTGCCTCGCCAACGCCACCCCTCACACACACCAACCCCCCTGCCCACCTCCCTCTCCCTGCGCACTTGCAAGAGCCTAACTGACTCCACAACCATCTGTGTGCCTGCCTGGGCCTGCACACCCCTGACCACCGCACCGCTCACACTTGACTCTTGCTGCCCGTCCCCACACGCCCCTCTCCAGTGCCGCGTCGAGGGCAATCCCCAGGACATGTCGCAGTTCCGCGTGACGGTCGTCAGCGCGCTGCCGGCGCTGAGCCAGACGACCAAGGACCTCGTGGTGCTGCGCCTGCGAGAGCTGACGGCGCTCGCCAAATAAACAACGAGGGCCCGGGCCGGAGGAGGGCCGGAAGGAAAAGGGTTCGGGCGACAGCAGGAAGGCTAGAGATGCTGATCCGGATTGCGAAAGGACGGCCAAGGATGGTGGTGCCCTCTTTCCTGCTGGGAGTTGCCAGGCGGGTTGGCACACGGATAGGTGGACCCACATTTGGGTGGTACGGGCGGTGGGTGTATCGGTACTAGAAGGCTGTCGCATGCTCTGCATGCTCTGCCGCAGGGACGCCAATATTCGTAATGGTGTTTGGTTGTCTCGAAGGATGGGCGCGAGTGAGTGCCGTGCGAGTCAGCAGGAGAGCTGTAACTGACGTTCCGAACGGGGGTGTGAAGGATCGCGTGCGACTCCCCTGGACTGTTGCAAGCTGGTCACAAGCACAGGCGGGGTCGCGGTGGGGACCGAGCCGAGTGGTTAGAGCTGAAAAGAAAAGTTGCAGAATCCCAACGCAGGACAGGATAATACCAGAAAGCTTTACACTATGAAGTTTGCCGCGAGAACGGCGTGCATGGGTGTTGGGTGCCCTTGCGAGTCAAAAACTGGTGTGCGTATGTATGCACGCCGGGGTAGATGGTGAACCAGGCGCAGGCCCACGTCCCGGCTCCGTGTGAGTGGTGTGTGGGGGTTGAGACCCTGCCTTGTCTTCCTTGCACGGTGCCCGCGGTCAGGCGCGTGCGCTGAAGGTCGCGGCTGAGTGCGCGGTGTGCTGGCGGTGCATGTGCCAGCACGCCGCCCCATCATGCGGCGGCCAGGCGCGCGCCGCTTTCATAGAGATGGACTGGCTAGCTGCTGTCTGCCCAGCCGCTGCTGCTCCTGCTGAAGCCTGCTTCCGCTGCCCTCCAGCGTCACGCCTGCGGCTGCTGCTCGCCTGTGCTGTATCATGCCGAGACCGTCTTCATGTGCATAGCGGCCCACTTGGCGTAGTCCTTGTGGTCGGCGGGCGGCTGCCACAGGTTGTTCTTCAGGATGATCTGAGTGCAAGGGATTTGGGGGGGGGGGTGGGGGGGGGGGTTGCATGGCAGCCCAGCGCCGCGCCACCGCATGGCACGCATGGCCCATGCGCATGCTCCGCATGGCCCGTGGGTAAAGCTCCAGAAAGCTACCACTCCGCTGCCTGTCCTTGCTGCTCCTGCCTGGCTGCGGTAGCTGTGCTGACAGCAGCTGCATGCGCATGACGCGCCATGCCATGCAGCGCCCTGCACGCCCTCCATGGACAGCCTTGCCTCGCCGCCGCTGCCACCTCACACTGCTGCTTGCCTGCTCCATGCAGAGGCCTCCGCTACCTTGGGCGAGTGCATGCATGGTGTCCATGCATGCACGTCCACAAGCTTCGATGACCCTACCTTCTTCTTGTAGCGTGCGCAGCGAGCCTTCTTGCGCGCCGCGTTGTTCTTGTGGATGATGCCCTTGGAAACGGCCTTGTCAATTGTGGTGTACGCCTCCGCAATGAGCGTCTCAAACGGCTTGAGGTCGGCCTCGCTGGCCACAGCCGCGGCGTTCGCCATGAGCATGAGCTCCGCAGCCTTGATCACCTACGACCCCCACAGCCCACGATACGCGCGTCAGAGCCCACTCGGGATCGACTCCAGCAGACTGCGTGCGTGGAGGCGGCACAGGAGAGGGCCTGCCTCACCCTCCCCCCCACGCCGCCGTTCTTTTCCCCGCTCGACCCTCCGCCTGTCGCACCTTCTTCACGCGCGTCGCGCATGCCGACTTGCGCGCCTTGTTGTACATGCGGCGCTCCTCAGCAATCATGGCGCGCTTGACGGCAGAATCCATCTTCTTGGGCAGCTTTGCAGCACCAACCGCGCCCGCAGCCTTGCAGACCACCTGGAGCGAGCCGCGGCTCACGGGAGCTGCACACACAGGCAATGGCGGAGCGTGAGCTCAGGCCATCCGAGGCGGGGCAGCGCATGCATGCATGCGCGACGATTTCTGCTGAACGCACCAACAGCGGGGCGGAAGGCCGCGCGCTGCATCATGGGGCGCGAGACCAGAGAGCTGGTGCTGCGCAGCATCGACGCCATGTTAAGAATCCCCAGAGTGAACGAGTCATGCATGGCGCAGGGTCACATGCATGCATGTGTGGGGAGCTTATCGCCAACTGACGCGGGCAGGCAAAACTCAACAGCATCAGTTGTCTACTAAACTGATGCCAGGCAAAACTCAACATCATCAGTTGTCTACTACACTACGCGTCGAAACACGCATGGCCTGCACCACCAGCTCTTGGGCGTAAATGACACCAACAATTTGACATGCGCCGCATGGCCTCCTGCAGTCTCTCTCCGCCTCACCAACACCACCACCCCCCACACACACAGCGTCAGAAAGACCCTCAGTCCTCCAGCCTTCTACTCGGCCCTTGCGCCAACTCCCGGCTGTGTGCGGTCCTGGCTCGGCCCGTTGCCAGACGCCATCTGCCTGCAATGTTGCGTGCGCACGCGCGGGGTGTGTGTGTGGGGGGGGGGCACGAGCATCAGGCACGTGCATGTGTGCGATCATGTGTGCGGAGGCACGTTGGTGCGTGCCGGCACAAACACAAACAAGCACAATGCTGCGCGTGCGCGTGCGTGCAAATGTGCGTGCGTGGGTGCGAGCGTGGGTGTGCGGGAGTACTCGCGCGTGCGCATGTACGTGCTCGGTGCTCGCGCGTGGGGAACGTGTGTGCACAAACGAGTGTGTGAGCGTGTGTGCGAGCGTGCATGAACTCGTGCGTGCACTCAGGCGTATGCGCGAGTGCGAATGGACCGGACGCGCGTGTGTGTACGTCCCCGCGCGCGCGAGCGCGCACCTGAACGTGTAAGCCGGCTCCTTTGCGCCCAGCAGTGACGCCTGGTGCTGCAGCCACTCGATCCTTCCGCCCTGCGCCGTCTTGAGTGTGTCGTGCAGGTCGGCGTCGCTCCCCACCAGGTCCTGCGTGCGTGTGTGCGTGCGCGTGTATGTGCGTGTGTGTGCGTGTGCGTGTGTGTGCGTGTGAGTGCGTGTGTGTGTGCGAGTGTCTGTGTGTGCGTGTGTTGTCCTGGAGGTCGGTCTCACTCCCCACCATGTCCTGCGTGCGTGTGTGCGTGTGTGTGTGTGCGTGTGTGCGTATGTGTGCGAGTGTGTGCGTGTGCATGCGTGCGTGCGATTGTGTGTGCGTGTGTTGTCCTGCAGGTCGGCGTCGCTCCCCACCATGTCCTGCGTGCGTGTGTGCGTGTGTATGTGTGTGTGTGCGTGTGTGTGCGTGTGTGTGCGTGTGATCGTATGTGTGTGCGTGTGATCGTATGTGCGAGCGTCTGTGTGTGTGTGTTTTGTCCTGCGGGTCGGCCTCACTCCGCACAAGGTCCTGCATATGCGTGAGCAACACAGACGTTCGGCTACTCTTTCTTTGAAGGGCACATGGCAGCAGGGCACTCCACCGTGTGCACAGACGACACCAGCTCCTGCCACCTTCCCCCCACCTTCCTCCCACCTGCCTCCCACCTTCCCTTCACCTTCCCTCCACCCCAAACGCACCTTGACGTTGACCCCCTCCTCAGCCAGCAGCGTGCGCACGGACGACGCCCGCCCCTGCCATATATATCCATCACCTTCCCTCCACCTTCCTCCTACACTTCCTCCCACCCTCTCAATCCACCTTGCATCCACCCCCCACGCACCTTCACGTTGACCTCCTCCTCAGCCAGCAGCGTGCGCACGGACGACACCAGCCCCTGCCATAATATCCCCCACCTTCCCTGCACCTTCTCTTTACCTTCCCCCTACCTTCCCCCACCCTCTGCCCATCTTCCTCCCATCTTCCCCCCACCCCCCGCGCACCTTCACGTTGACCTCCTCCTCAGCCAGCAGCGTGCGCACCGATGAAACAAGCTCCTGGTAGCTCGGCCGCGCGCCCGACGCGGAGAGCTCGGCGGTGCCGGTGCCGTTGGAAGAGGATGAGGAAGCCTTCCACTCGGCGTACTTGCGCCGCACCTGTGGGTGGGTGGGGGGGGGCGGGGGGGCATGTGTGTGTGTGTGTATGTGTGTGTGTGTGTGTTGGCAGGCAAGGTTCCACTCGGCGAACTGCGCAAGTAGTTGCTGCTGCTGCTGCTGCTGCTGCGGCTGCTGCCGCTTTTGTTGTCGTTGCTGTTGTTGCAGGTTGTTATGCTCCTGTTGTTGTTGGTGTTGTTGGCGTTGTTGCTGCTGTTGGTGGTGGTGTCATTGCAGGTTGCGCGTGCTGTGCGTGCTGTGCGTGTGTGCTGTGCGTGCTGTGCATGTGTGCTGTGCGTGCTGTGTGTGTTGTGAGACCCGCGAGTCCGCACGGGCACGCACGCACTGCCTTGGCCTTGCTGTGCGTGCGTGCTGTGCGTGCGTGCGTGCTGTGCGTGCTGTGCGTGTGCTGTGCGTGCTGTGTGTGTTGTGAGACCCGCGAGTCCGCACGTACACGCACGCACTACCTTGGCCTTGTGCACGCACCTTCTCCTCGGTCGAAATGAACACGCCGTGCTGCACGCCGAACGGATGTACGTGTCCTGTAACGGTCGTTGAGGTGGTTCGACCCCCCACCTAAACCCCAAGTCACACAACTACGCACCTTCGCCTCGATCGACACTCCGTGCTGCATGCCAAACGGTTTGAAACCACCCCACCCTAACACCCCAGACCCCAAACCCTGCCCCCCCCCCCAAAAAAAATATAACTGGGGTTTTAAAATCTGTTTAGTCCACACCTTCTCCTCGGTCGACAGGAACACTCTGTGCTGCACGCCGAACGGGATGCTTCCTATTTAGGTCGTTCAAGTGGTTCAACTCCCTAAGCCCTAAGTCACAAAAGTACACACCTTCTCTTCGGGGTGACGGGAACACACCGTGCTGCACGTCGAACGGATTTTTCGTCCTATTTAGGTCTCGTTTAGGTGGTTCAACCCCCACCCACACCCCAAGTCACCCAAGTACACACCATCTCCTCGGTCGACAGGAACACTCCGTGCTGCATGCCAAACGATTTGAAAGCACCCCACCCTAAAACTCCAGACCACAAACCCCAATTTATGACTGGGGTTTTGAAACCTGTTTAGTCCACACCTTCTCCTCGGTCGACAGGAACACTCCGTGCTGCACGCCGAACGGGATGCGTCCCTGCTCCTTGTACGGCGCCGCCCTGTAGAAGTTCATCATCTCAAAGATGGCGCCCTGCACGGGTGGTGGTGGCTGTTATGTGTTTGTGTGTGTGTGTGTGTGTGTGTGTGTGTGTCAGTGATGCACACGGGAGTGGTGGCGGTGGTGGTGGGTTATGTGTTTGTGTGTGCGTGAGTGTGCGTGTGTGCGTGTGCGTGTGTGTGTGTGTGTGTGTGTGTGTGTGTGGCATGTGATGCACACAGGGCGTGGCGTGGTGGCACCTATGCGACGCGGAATTAGTCCTGCAGGACCGCTTTGGCACGACTGGGGCCGATATTGTGACGAGAAAGTGTGAACGTGGCTAATTTTTACACTTTTCACACCGCGGTGCCGCGGGGATCCCCAGCGTGGGGCCCGTAAATCTAACCTCCCGAAATGTTACGGGGCTTACTGGCCATCCCTCGCAAAGTGCCCCGTAACACCCCGTAACTCGAGAAAGGTGTGAAACAGAGTGAATGTGCGCCCCACACCGTTGACTGGCCCCGAAGAGCGTCGACTCGGGGTTACGGGAGGGTTACTAGAAGGGCTCCGAGGGCTCCGGGTTACGGGCCACGCGGTGTGGGGTTACGGGCCCCACGCTGGGGATCCAACCAAGGTTCCCACCACGCATCAGCCATTTTGAATCACTGACGCAGACGCACCTTCATCAATGCGTAGCACGACGACGTCGGGCAGCCCGCCCTTGAAGACAACCGAGGGTTGAAAGTAACCGAGAGTAGCCAAAAGTAACCGAGTGGTAAAGTAACCGATCATTGCATACACACACATGCACCTTCATGAACGTGCGCGGCACGACGATGTCGAGCAGCTACTCTTGTCGAGCAGATACTCTTGTCGAGCAGATACTCCGCGGTTTGGAATGTAACCGAAAACCGAAAGTAACCGAACGTAACCGATAGTTGCTTACACACACACACACACACCTTCATGAATGTGCGTGGCACCACGATGTCGAGCAGCCCCTTGTCAAGCAGGTACTCTGCGGTCTGGAAGTCGTCGGGAAGCTGCTCGTTGAGCGTCTGCTCAATGACGCGGCGGCCGGCGAAACCAATGATCTGTGTGTGTGTTTGCGCGCGTGTGTGTGTGTGTGTGCGCGTGTGTGTGTGTGTGTGTGTGTGTGTGTGTGTGTGCATGTGCGTGTGTGTGCGCGTGTGTACATGTGTGCGTGTGTGCATGTGCATGTGTGTGCATGTGTGTGTGTGTGTGTGTGTGTGTGTAGAAGTGGTCAAGAAGCTGCTCGTCTGCTCGATGACGCGGCGGCCGGCGAAACCAATGATCCGCGAGCACACGCGGGAGAACTAGGAATGCGCGTGTGTGTTTGTGTTGGCGATGTAGAGCAGATGCAGAGAGTTTAGGGGATGCTGATCAATAGTGCCTTTGGTGCATGCTTACACCAGCCATGCAGGACCGCTCTACGCGCAAGCGTTGATATCGCCGTGATGATGATGGATCTTACAGTCTGTGTGACACCAGTAATGATGTATAAGACCGGTGTCGGCGCTAGCGCCCGACACCTTAAACTCACTTTCAGTGGGAAACTGGCTGGCTACCTGGTAGGGGTGAGGGTAAACCCCCACACGCGCGCACGCACTGGACCTAGACAGGACACTGGGCCCCCAGATCCACCCTATACCACCCAGGTAGTGACAGCAACGCATTGTTGGTGTGCGCCTGTGTTCTACTACTAGTCCCGCCGCCGCCATTGGCTCCAGCAATCTCCTCCATGCCCGCCAGCAATCTCCTCCACGCCCGCCAGCAATCTCCTGTATGCCTGCCAGCAATCTCCTCCATGCCCGCCAGCAATCTCCTGTATGCCCGCCAGCAATCTCGTCCATGCATGGGCGCCGCCATGCGATCTCCATGCGCCGCGCCGCGCTCCATGCGCGCCAGCACCCGTACCACCCGCCTCATTCCCGTTCTTTAGCCATTCCCCGTGACACCTATGGCTGATCCTTGTTCCGCCGTCCCCTTTGGCATCTGTAACCCGTATCCTCTCCCTGAAGCCTCATTCCCCGTTCTTAACCGCCATCTCCATTATGGTGCCCGCCCGCTGGTGGGGCCTCGCCTCGCCCCATGCCGCACGGCTAGTGTATTGATTGCTGCGCCATCTATAATCTGCGCCTTGGGGCAGGGAACCCCTGCGCCACAACCTCCTCACAAAGCCTAGCCGCATGTGCCTCGCTTCCCATGTTTCTCAATTTCTCGCCATCCGCTTCCATGCTGCCGCCTGCAATCTCCTCCTCGCCCGCGAGCAATCTCCTCCATGCCCGCCAGCAATCTCCTCCATGCATGCACGCGCAGAGCGCCGCCATGCAACCCCCATGCGCCGCGCGCGCCATGCGCGCGCCGCGCCCGCCAGCTCCCGTAGCCTCATTCCCCGTTCTTTACCCATGCGCCGTGACGCATGAGCCTTGTCCGCCGTCCCCTGGCATGCATAACCCGTAGCCTCATCCCCGGTAGCCGCATTCCCCGTTCTTAGCCGCCATCTCCATTATGGTGCCCGCCCGCTGGTGGGGCCTCGCCTCGCCCCATGCCGCACGGCTGGTGCATCGATCGCGTCGCCATCTAATAATCTGCGCCTTGGGGCAGGGAACCCCTGCGCCGCAACCTCCTCACAAAGCCTAGCCGCATGTGCCTCGCTTCCCATGTTTCTCAATTTCTCGCCATCCGTCTCTCTCTTCCATCCAGACACAGTAAACCATTAGGAGCCGCAATCTGCTTGAGTTCCGATCGTTGTGAGAGGGGGTGCATGCTCGCCGCAATTCTCGCCATCGTGCATCGTGCTCTCCATCGTACCGCTGCCCCATCTGCCACCTAGCCTCGCCCCATCAGGACCAGTTCATCAGTAGCGCTGTGCGTCACAGCCGCTCAGGGTAAATTTCCAGATTTTCAGCCGCCCAGTACCAAGCGCAGTTGTCCCGGTTGCCCGCCATCGAGCGGCGCCAGGGCGGGAGCCCCTGGCAAAGAGCTTATGAACTTAACACAGTCGCAAGCACTAGCCGTAAACAAGCATGACCCATCACGCCTGGCACGGACACGATGAAGTCTCCCGGCATGCCGAACGACACATAGTCGGGGTTCACATGCGCACCGTGGGGAATAAGTGCCAGGGTGCGCTGTGCGTCGGTCCTGCCAGCGCACGCCCTCGCAAGGGCGTGCGGGGCTAGGTCGCCCGCAGGTGCTGGTGCAAGGGGGGGACCCCCTAGTGTTAGTATATGGGCCAGTTGCCCGAATTCGGGCACGTTTTTGACGTTTTTTGCATGCATGCCACGGCTCGATTAACGGAGGCGCGTTCTCGTCGCCGGGCCCTGGACCCAGCAATGCGGCGCTGCTGGTGACTAGGATCTCCGTGCCGCTGACGAGCGGGATAAAATACGACTGGCCTGGCTCCTGCTAGACTGTCCCTCGGTGGAAACTACAGGAGCGGCTTGCCCGGCGCTGTCATGGCTTGGCGAGTAGCCGCGGCGCTGCCGCGGCCCGTGCTGGGAGACGGCCCTTATCCTCCCCCATGCAGGACGCCATGCGGCACCGATCTCGACGAGTTGATCGACGAGCGGAGGAGCTGGCGCCCGTCAATGCATGCTGGACATCGGTCAAGATGGCTGCTCGTGGGGGCGAGCTACCATCAGGGCTTCAGCGGTGGTGACCGCCGAGGCAGCAACAGAGTTTATCCGCTTCACCATCGCAGCGTTTGTCACCGCGCTCACCCTCGGGGGCACTCGTCTGCCGGTGACTGGCGTCGGCATTGGTCTTCAGGCAGCCTGCCATGACGACTCTGTTTGCCCAGGCCCCCCTGGAGGGTGGGACCTGGCCATGCATGACGCATGGGGCGCAGGCAGAGCCCCATGCATGGAGTTGGACAACCATGCACCATGCCAGGCGGGGACTTTTCTGCTTCAGCGCCGCCAGTCGGCACAGCCGGCGTGGTTGGCCTCAAAGGCCAGGAGGAGGACGGTCCTTTCCTATACGCTCCTTGCCAGACATGTCCCTCAGGGACTTGTTTGGGTCTAAACTAGCCGGCGGGAGCGGTAGTCTAGACGGCAGGTAACCGGCTGGTGGCTATCGTGCTTCACAGGGCGGTGGCACTAGGACTAGTGTTGTCTTAGCTGGAATGCCATGTAACTGTAACTATGCCACGGCTGCCACACTCAGTCCCATGAGACAAAAATTGGCATGTTGGAAAGCTGACACTTCAGGCTACCTGCTGATGGTCTTCTTTTTTTCAAATTTGAATCCTGGCGGTTGCTGGGAGGGCTCAAACATGGGGGGAATTCAAAACTGGCACCCAGTATTTTCAAATTCAAAAACACCATGGCCCCCCTGGAGATGAGCCCCGCCCACTTCTTGAGGCGAACGACAAAACATATATGAAGCTCTGCTCCAAACGGCAACTCCGTTTGACATCATTACCACTGTTTGCAGTGGGACAAGCACAGATTTTGCCCCAAAAATCCTAGGCAAAATGGGCAAAATTGGCATTCCCACACTTCCCCACCCCATGCGCCCCTCCAAGGGTCCGATGGTGCCAGAAACGGTCACAGCCTTCCGTTGGTTCCCCTTCGGAACCTTGTACCCGCCGGAGGGACGGGGGGGCGACATTGCGCTCGCAGGGCATCGGTGACGAAGCCCGCCATCAGGGCTCGGCCCGCCACCGCTCGCTGCCCGAAATGAGCAACTTCGAGCAGCAGCGACGTGCCACAGGCTCAAGAAATGGCGCCCCTGATTAAAGGTCCCCTAGATTGGGGTATAAGGAACCTAACTTTGGAAGGGTGGGCCGTGAATCGAATTCTACAGCGCTTAATGTAATCGGGAAAAAAGTGCCCGAATTCGGGTATTCTATCCGAATTAAGGCTAATCCAGCAACTAAGACTAGGTGGGCATATACACACACACACACACACACACATCCACCCCCAGACTGCTATTTCTCCCTTGCTGCGACCCACCGCGCCTGGCTTGGACACGATGATGTCTCCCAGCATGCTTAACGGCAAGCGCACGCACATGCACCACACAAACGTGCAATATACCCCTCCCCCCCTTTCATTTTTCATACCGCACTCTCTACTCTCGGCTCGGACACGACGATGTCTCCCAGCATGCTTAACAACATGAGCACACACAATCACCACACAAATGCGCAACATAATCCCTCCCCTTCCATTTTATATACAGCTCTCTACCGCCCCCCCCCCCCCCATGTGACCCACCGCGCCCGGCTCGGACACAATGATGTCTCCGAGCATGCCAAACGACGCGGTCACACCACCGGTCGTGGGCGACGCGAGCACCGCGACGTACAGCAGCTTGGCCTCGTTCTGTGAGAGTGAGAGAGAGCGGGTGAAAGAGTGAGAGGAGAGTGGGAGAGAGTGAGAGAGTGTGAGAGAGAGAGTGAAGGAGAGATTGAGAGAGAGGATGAGAGGAGCTTGGCCTCGTTCTGTGAGAGTGAGAGAGAGGGTGAGAGAGTGAGAAGAGAGTGGGAGAGAGTGAGAGAGTGAGAGAGTGAAAGGGTGGGAGAGAGGGTGAGGGAGAGAGATTGAGAGAGGGGGTAAAATAAAAGTCAGAAAGAGGGCGAGAGAGAGACGGAGAGTGAGACAGAGAGAGAGAGAGGCAGTGTCTCGGCATCAGCATGTGTGCACGGTCGAGTCATGCACGCATGGGCATGGCAGGCACGCAAGAGCAAGGCAGGCAGGGGCGCATGGTCCAGGCAGGCATGTAGCACGGTCAGGGCAGGAACGCATGGTCTAGGCAAGCACGCACGCATGGGCAGCGCACGCAGGCAAGCACGCATGGGCAGCGCATGCACGCATGGACAGTGCATGCACGTAGGCACGCACGCATGGGCAGCGCATGCATGCAGGCACGCACACATGGGCAACGCATGCACGCAGGGCAGGGCATGCACGCATGGGAAGCACAAGCACGCATGGACAGAGCACGCACGTATGGGCAGCGCATGCACGCAGGCAAGCACACATGGGCAGCGCAAGCACGCATGGACAGTGCATGCACGCATGGGAAGTGCAAGCACGCACGTACGTATGCATGGGCAGCGCATGCACGCATGGGCAACGTATGCATGGACGCGGTCACGCTTGCATGCAGGCACCCCACCTGGTGGACGTGGAGTGCGCCAGAGATCTTGGCCATCTGCATGAGCGAGAAGATGCCCTCTTGCATGCGTGCGCCTCCGGAGGAGCACACGATGATGAGCGCGAGCCCCTCCTGGGTGGCGTACTCCTGTGTGTGTGTGCGTGTGTGTGTGTGTGTGTGTGTGTGAGTGGTGTCATAGGCGCCCTCGCAGCCCCCGCAGACCCCACTGCGGGGGGGGGCGATTAGCAGGACTTCTGCTCGGAAAGGTGTGAAATTTGACGGTTTTCATACTTTTCCGCGAAAAACGTATCTTGCGAGGGCAATTCGACATGTTCCCTCCTAGGTTAGGCGGGCAAACAGGAAATTATTGGTTTCCTTCAGGGGGGGGGGGGGGGGCAGAATCGTTTTTTCAGATCCTATGGGGCCCTTCCCAGGCTAGCATGTCACAAAAGAGCATGGTTTGGTGCCAGACCCAAAAACACATTTTTGAAACGGGGCGTGTGTCGCCCACGATGCACGGATGCACTTACCCCTCGAGAAAGAAAGTTTGCACACATGTAGGAGCAGCTGCATGGAGAGGGGGAGGGCGGGGGAAGGTGCACAGACGCCGTGAATGAATCAACCGCTTGGGGACCCCCCCCCCAAAACATGAGATTTTTTACTCGACTCACCCCAAAACATGTTCTTAGAATGGGTCATGTGTCGCCCACGGTGCACGGATGCACTTACCCTCTGAGCAAGAAAGTTTGCACACATATAGGAGCAGCTGCATGGAGAGGGGGACAGCGGGGGAGGATGCACAGACGCCGTGAATGAATAAACCGCTTGGGGACACACACACCCCAGTTTATTTCGTGTGAGGCCATTTTGCCTCGTGACTTAATTGTGCGCCACATCTGCGCCCCTCCCCTGGTGTGCGACTTCCACTATGTATTCGACGACTGTAGGCGCCAGTGGTGCGTCGCGGCATGCGCCGTGGGCGCCACACGACCGTCGCGAAGGCCACCTGTCGGAAATGACCATTTCAATATCGGCCCCAGCGCGGCCCCCGGCCATCCCACGCCCGGGAAACGTAAATGTTACGTGTTTGTGCCTCGTAACACGAGGGTTGGAGCCCCCGAGCGAGGTTGCATGGCGGGTTGCATGAGGCGCACCACAGCCACCCCCAGGGCCGATCACTGTCCCCCGGGCACGCGCGCCACACATACGCGTAGATAAGCATCGATATCGACATTTGACTTCGCGCGGGACGCGGAGAGGGCCCCTCGGCGCCCCATGGCTCATAGCTGGCGACCTCATGGCCTGCCCCCACCCACACAGCCCACCCGGATGCCCACATCGAGCAGCAAACCTTGTAATGGCGCATGCCATGCAAATCGGGCGGGCACGCGGAGGGGGCGCCCCCGGGGGTCCCCATGTGTGGCACCGATTATTAGCATGCTAGTGTAAGAAGGGCCATGGTCTTATTTTCAAAACAGGCCTGCCCCCCCCCCCCCCCCAAGTACACCCAGATCTGCTGGAGCCGATCTTGGTGGGCAGCTTCGTGACATCGTTCCCATTCCATCGCACTATTTGGGAGGCTGCAGAGCCCAGTCCTACTCCTGAAACTGGCCCCGGAAAACGGCCACATGACCCGGTGCAGCCCCACACAATGAGGCCCCTTCCACACCCTCGCAACTATTGAACCACATGAATGACAATGGATTTGGCATCCCTGTCGTGAGACAAATCCATTGCGACCTTCCTCGTCCCAATCAAAGGTCTGCAGACCATTCTGGCTCCGAGGGGTTGTGAACCAGTGGTCCACACCAATCGCCCGGTGTGGACCCTCTCACACTCCCACACCACTGCACTATCTATTGGGTGCCTGGGGGATCTGAGGGTGGATTTGGACTCCTGTTGACGAGAGGAATCCAGCGCACCGACTCTCGTGTCGAACGGATGCCATAATAAAAAGTTCCACAAAATTCTGAGAATCGGTTGAGAGCCCCCCCCCCCCCCCATTTCCCATTTTTTTGAGAGTGGAATTCTCCTTCATCTCGGGAGGGGAAGGGCATGGCGCCGGTCCGGTGTGAAAATTCGAAGTGTTTCGACATGGGGTATGTTCCTAACTTTCCTGCTTCCCCCTCAGGTTTCCTTAATGACACCATTGGTGTGGGTGGGTGTACATGTGGGTGGGTGTGCGCGCATGTGGACGTGTGAACGCACGTTATAACAAGTGCACGTGCGCGCACACACACACATACACACACACACAACACACACACACGCAACACACACATACACACACTCACGATGAGGCGCGTGAGCTTCTCCCCGACCACGCTCCCCATCGACCCGCCCATGAACGCAAACTCCATCACGCCGAGCGCAACGGGCGCTCCGTGCAGCATGCCGGTGCCGCACACCACGCCGTCCTGCATGCCTGCGTGCGTGTGAATGTGCATGTGTGTGTGTGCGTGTGCGAGAAGTGCGCCATGCAGCATGCCGGTGCCGCACACCACGCCGTCCTGCATGCCTGCGTACGTGTGCATGTGTGTGTGCATGTGTGTGTGTGTGTTTGCGAGACGTGCTCTGTGTAGCATGCCGGTGCCGCACACCACGCCGTCCTGCATGCCTGCGTGCGTGTGCATGTGCGTGTGTGTGTGCGAGACGTGCTCCGTGCAGCATGCCGGTGCCGCTCACTACGCCGTCCTGCATGCCTGCGTGCGTGTGCATGCGCATGTGCATGTGCATGTGCATGTGCATGTGTGTGTGTGTGTGTGCATGTGCTAGTGAGAGGCACTCCATACAGCACGCCGGTGCAGCACGCACACTACGCCGCCATGCCTGCGTGCGTGCGTGTGTGTGTGTGTGTGTATGTGAGAGAGAGAGAGAGAGAGAGAGAGAGAGAGAGAGGGGGACAGAGAGAGGCGATCCGTGCAGGGACATCCATGACCCCCACCCACAACTTTCCTTCTGCGAGCCACACACACACACACACGCACAAACACACACACACGTACACATGCACGCACGCACGTGCATACACGGATCCATGACCCACACCCACCCGTCTTCTTCTGCGAGTCCACCACGCGGTCGATGTAAGTACACCGACGCACACGCACATGCACATGCACACGCACATGCACATGCACATGCACACGCACATGCACACGCACACAGACGCACACACAGACGCACACACACACGCACACGCACAACGGCCACCCACCCGTCTTCTTCTGCGAGTCCACCACGCGGTCGACGTACGGCTTCAGGTCGTTGAACTCAAGGGGGTCGCCCGGAGAGAGCGTCTCGTCAATGGGGCGCCACGTGCCTACAGCGTGTGCGGGGGTGTGGGGTGTGGGGCACGGGGGTTCGAAGGTTCGAGGGTATGTGCACACAGGCACTTACACACAAGCGCAGACCACACACACGTGCAGACCACACACGCACACAGACACACGCACCCAGACGCATGCACACGTCCGTACACACACGCACCTGCGTCGATCATCGAGTCGATGCGCTCCTGCGCCGACATGCGCAGGTGGTGCCCGCACCCGAAGCAGATGTGCGACGACTCGCGCAGGTGCTTGATGTACAGGATCACACCGCACTTCTCGCAGCGCGTCCACAGGCCCTGCATGCGAGCGTGTGTTACGCGCGTGTGCGTGTGCGTGCAGCCGTGTCGCCCTCCTCTCTCTGTTATGATGCACACCCTCAACATGTGAAGGCACGGGATGTGCACACAAGCCCTGGTGGGACACTGGGGTACGCTGCCCTGGGGCCTGCAAGCATCGCGGACGCACAGCGTCACATCCCATGCTCTCCCATGCACATAGGTGCACCGTCACCATTGATCATCGATCGCATGCGCGCCTGTCAAGTTGCGCCGTGCCACTACTGCTACACTACTGCTACACTATGTGCACTCGCTCGAGCTGTGCGTGTGAGAGGTTTCTTCTCGGCTCTTACCTTTGTTGTCACCTTCTTTGCTGGGGTTGGCAGCACCTCCGTCGGCACCTCCATCACCGCAGCGACCGCAGCCTTCTCTGACGTCATCACGGGCGCATCCTCAGCGCGGCAGAGCACAGTGGGGCGCACGGAGGGCGCCGCAGGGCGGAGGGCAGGTGCATTCTGCAGGGACCGGCGAGCAGGCGATGAAAGCTCGCTTGACGTCTGCGAGCCCTCTCGTCCTACACCCACGCCCTAATCGCCAATCAGCCGACGCATGTGCTCTTTTGGGGGCACTAGTTGGGGGGTGCAAGCCCTCGCACAGGCGCGCGATGGGTGTGCTGCAGATCGAATCGCCACGGCTGCGCATCCCCCTCTCACGCATACGCATATGTTAATCACAATCGCAATCGCATGCACCATCACCGGTGGTGGTAGTGGTGGTAGCGCTCACCTTGTGGGTCCTGCCGCTGCACCCAACACGCCCGCACTGTCTGTGTCCAGCGAGCATTGCGTTAGCTGCCTCGATCACGAACACGGGAGTGTCGCCCTGGCGAGATGCGAAGAAACAGGAATGTGCGATTGCGTCCACACCATAACGCCCACGCACACCATCGCTCGCGTGGGGGTCACCCACTAGACGGAGCTTGATGAAGACCCGCGCACGCGCTGCAGTGCTGTGATTCTGCTCAACAGAGAGTAACAAAGAGTTACAAAAAATCATCATTTAGCCGCAATTTAGCCTAAGGGGAAAACTGGCAGAAAACACGAGAAATGGAACACATGCTGGAATCTTGTCTCCTTGCTGTGAATGTTTCTGAATTTGGACATCTGGGGGGCGAGATATGGGGGCTCAAAGTTGCGGGGGGGGAGGGGGGAGGGGGGGTTAAAGCTTTCTTTTCAGTGGGCCGTTTTGGACGGGACAACTACCATCGGAACCACCTTGATGAGAGGAGCACGAATCCACTCTAAGAAGTGAACCTGGCTTATAGCGTGGGGGTTCACACACCCTCAACGCCCCAATGCGTGCGTCCCTCGGTGCACCAAGTGCCCACCTACGAATTTTAGCAATTTTCATGGATTAAAATGGGACCGATGCCATCTGAATCTCCTTAGAGAGCACAGCAAAAAAACAAGAAGAGTCAACCCTGAATCTGCCTAGAAAGTGTGAACTGGAGGGTCCACACTCCTTGTTGGCGGCCATCGAAGCCGTGGTATGGCTGCATTTTGGGAGTACCTTTCGGCTACCTTCTGGCAACTTGTTGTTTTGGGATTTATTTCGGCTACCTTCTGGAGACATTGCGATGGACAGCCCTCAATGTAAGAAAGCCCTGCGCATTGGTCCCGACTCCATGTATAGCGTATTTTGTGACAGGGGGGGGGGATCAAAATTGTTTTTACCATGTATTCCAGCATTTTCTTTTCTGCCCCCTTGCCTGCCCCCGCCCCCTCCCTCCCCCCGTGGTTTAGCAGTGGTTTAGCCTGTTGTTTTTTATAAGCAATAGTTTTCAAGCTCTTGAAATTCTTGCCGTGCCCCCCCCCCTGGCGCTAGCTGCTGCCTTGTCGTCTCTCACGATCAGTGTACCCCCTGCAAGCCGTATACAGCTCGGGGCCGGATTCCGCATTGCCCAGGAAACCATCCCACACTTGGTGGGGAGTGGAGGGGTGGGTTGGAAAGCCGAGAGCAGCACAACGGCATGCGTTGCGTGAACACCCGCGGCCTGGTATGGGCGGTCAAACTTGCTTGAGCCGGGAAATAAATAATTTCTAAAATCCTGCCCAGGGGGCACTGCTCACGATGCGTCGTCGTGCACGCACAACTCGAACACGCCTGCAAAGTACACAGGGCTGCATGTGCTCGGCTGACTCAGCGTGGGATTGAGGGAGCTGCCTCGCTCATCACAGCGCTGATAACAGAGCCGGCGCATATGGTCGTCAGAGCGCCAGTCCTTATTTACACGACAACGCAGCAGAGTATGATGAAGTTGTTTTACAATCCACTACCGGCGGTCACACGTTCGGTTCCAAAGATCCAGCGGGACTTAAGAGAGCAGGCACGAGGCCCACTAAAAAGGTCAAGGTCAAGTAGCCCACGGTAGCGCCAACCACGTAGTGGAGGGCACCAAGCAAGCAGCACCACAGTGCAGGCTCCATACCTAACCTCTCCTGTGGCCAGAGGGCGGGCCCAAGGTAAAAAAAACATGAAGGGACCAAAAGTCCCTCCCCCAAACCACTGGAAGCAGGGCTGGTAGCACACCCACCGCAGCACTCTACTCAGTGACCACACCGCACCCGCACCTGCACCGGTCACCGGACACGTGTGGCGCCACCAGAGTATGTGTGGCTTTATTCTGTCTGGAGGTGGCCCAGGCATGCAAGTGCCGCGCGTGCGCATGAGGGGAGGGTGTTCGTCGTGCGAGCGTGTGGGTGTGCGCGAGCGTGTGGGGAAGAGGAGGAGTTTTCCTGGAGGAGGAGTTGCAAGGTGACCCAGGACGTTTGCATCTGGCGGCAGGCACAAAGCAGGGGTTGGACATCCAGGGTCGGCATCTGGGGAGGGGTCGGCTCCACACCTATCGGTTACTAGTAGTCCAAAATCCAGTGGGTGAGATGTGGAGATGACACCAAAAAATCAGCACTGCATCAACCTCTGCGGCGATGGCCACCTCCTCTCTGCCAGTCGGTGGTGCAGATGCTCGGCGAGCAGGCAGCCGGCTTGAGTTTTCTTGTTTTTTGTCCACGCATGCCGAACTCAACCGGGATTGCTTGAGAGAACCATTTTTTTTGTTATCCTGATGTGAACCATTTGCCACACACACATGTGTGAACATAACGGAAAACCAGCTAACAACTGCCCCCTCACAACTCTGGCCACTGGAGGGGTTGGGTGTGGAGCCTGCACTGTGGTGCTGCTTGCTTGGCGCCCGCCACGACGTGGTTGGCGCTACCGTGGGCTGCTTTAGTAGCTTTACCTTTTTGGTGGGCCTCGTTCCTGCTCCCTTAAGTCCCGCTGGAGCTTTGGAACCAAACGTGTGACCGCCGGCAGTGGATTGTAAAACAACTTCATCACTCTGGTGGCCCCTGAAGCTTAAAAGCCCACGCATCTGGTTTGTTTGCATGGGGGTGCCTGGAATTGGCGCCGTGGCTGAACGCGACAGCTGTAGCACAAACTGTAGCAACCGTCCGCCGCGCTGGTGCTGGTGCTGGTGCTGGTGCTGGTACTCGGAGCAAATAAACGGCACCAGTGCAAACAATCAGCTGGTTTCGTAGCCCAAGCAGTGGGAGTTCGGACACTCTGGTGGGAGTTGCTGCAGCAGCTGCCGGACAGCAGGCCACATCCGGAGGGATTCATTTTCGCGTCTTCACAGAAGCTGCATACGCACCCCTGCTGCTTGGGCTGCTGGACGATACATGTAAGCAGTTTACAGTACGCACCCCTGGGCATGGGATTGAGAGAGGCTGCCTCGTGAGGCAGGCCACCAGCTGTTACGTGCTGTGTATTGGTGGCGTAGGCACACGCGGGAAGCCAACGGGTACTGGCGTAGTTAACTCAGCGACGCCACCCCAGCACTTTTCCAACGCCCAAGGCGGCGCCCTTACGTGCACGCCTGTGGCTGGCTCGTGCTGCTGCCTGAGGCTCACCCGACCACCTCAGGCGTTTCGACCGCCTTGACTTGCGCGCCTCAGTTGCGGCCGCCGTAGGGCCAGCAGCGGTCCTCGGGTGCGGTGCGTCCCCTGTCATGAAGCCCGACGTCGAGCGCGATGGTGTTTAGGTACGCCTGCAGCACACCGGGAACGTCTGGGGCGCGCACGTGCACGACCAGCTCGTCACCCACGACACACATGCCGACGATGGGCAGCGGGCCAGTGAGCGTGAACAGCCAGGTCTGGGCGGCGTCTCGCGTGGCGGCAGGGTTGAGGCCAGTGACGTTGATGCTGGAGCCGGCGCGGCCTTTCGGCACAGACGTGATGTTGCAGTTGGCGGCGAAGAACTCGTCAATGACGTTTGCCTGGCACCCGGCTGCGCCATCATGTCCGATGCACTTGAAGCGCATGCTGCTGACCGGCGCGATGATCGCCGCCAGTGCAGCATGTCGAGAAGCCGCGGCAGCATCGTCGGCGCATGCGCGGTCTTCAAAGAGAAGGTACTGCGACGCGAGAGACGCGGGTAGGAAGTTGGGGCTGCCGATGCCCCTCGTGATCGTGCCCTTCTTGACCGCTGTCACCGCCGCCGGCGTCGCCGCCTTCACCCTGCGTCTGAGCGAGCGCCCCTCCACCTCGGGCGCGGGCGTGCTGTCCGTGGTGCTGCCCGACGTGCTGCCTTTGGTGGATGCGGCCAGCGGCAGCAGCAGCGCCATCAGGGCCAGCAGTGGCAGCTCCCACTGACAGGGGCCTGCAGTGGGCAAGGTTGCGGTGCATGAGCGCACCGTGGCACAGCAAAGATATACACCCATGTGGGCAGACCCCGCTGCATCGCCACCGAAGCAGACGCGACCCGCCTGAACATGCCGCGTGCGTAAGTGGCCAACAGGCGCAGACCCATGCACACACGCACACGCACACACGCACACACACACACACACACAAACACACACCCTGGGGGCGCGGCCACGGAGCTGACAGGTACCAGGCACGTCCACCTGCGTATGAACGCACGGGGGGGCAGGGCACCGCATGAGTTCTCCGCTGCTCCTCGTCTCAGGCGGAGGACGGATGCGGCGCACGGCATAAGCAGCACGGTCACGGCCACCGGGCATGCACGCGGGCACAGCCCAGGCATGTTGGCGCTGTGCGCATGCGCAGCGGCTGTCGGTGCGCATGTGCATGGCGTCGCCTGCTCGCCGCACCTTGCCGCACCTGCTCTCGACGGCGCGCGCACGGGTGCAAGCCGTCTGTTGCAGAAGCAAACACGCCTGCGCGTGGGTGGGTGTGCGACAGGGGATGGATGAGCCGTGTTTGCGCTAAGCAGCTGAGAATTCGATCGCACGTGCTTTGCTTCCCCTCCCATGGGCCTCACCAGTTCGCACGCGACCTAAATCTCACGAAATTTTCCTGCGAAGCTTCGTTGAATGCAGCTCCCTGGTGAAACTGGGGGATTTTGTGTGGATGGTGTGATTTTTCACCTCCAAAACAGGTAGCGGCAGCTTTTGTGCCCCTGTGCGTTGAGACCCATCGCGCGTGGTTACTTTGTGCGCCTGGTGGCGCGGGTGGGAGTGGCGCTAGGTGCCGTGGTGGTTTGCGACACGCCCGACTGTAGCCCACAACCGCCCAAACAACCGAAATGTCCTTCCGGTTCGTCGTGCTGGCGCTGGTGGTGTGCTGCGCCGCTTCCGCTCAGAGCACGGGCGGCAGCAGCCTCAACGGCATCGGAGCACGCTCGCAGCTGGTCTCAAAGCTGGTTTCAAAGCAGTGGGAGTTCTCTCTGCCAGAGTCTGTGCTGCAGCGGACCTTCCTGTTCCAGGTGCTGTGCTGTGGTGCAATGCGTGGGTGCCACAGAGGGCATGATGCACAGCACACCCACCATGCGGCATGCAAACACACGCATGTCGTAACCGCCAACCGACAGCTGCATGGGCTCAGATCCAGGCACTCCATGCACACACGGGGGCACGCATGCTGCACAGGCAGGCATCCCCCAGCGAGCAGCACCCGCCCACCTCGCACCCGCCCGCCTGCTGTTGCTCTCCCCTGCAGGGCGCCACCGGGCGCCTGAAGCAGGTGCTCATCAACCTGCTCACCGGCCGCTCCGTCCGCATCGGCCTGCTCGGCGGCAGTGTCAGGTATTCTTTTGGGGATTGACAGTTGCCAATGTCTTGGATACGAAGACTTTGCAATTGTCTGAACACTCCATCAATCGCTCCTTTAGGAAAGCTGACATTCCATGTGCTTTATTTTCTGGGCGTCAGTGCCGAGCGCGGCATCACAGAGGGACCGGGCCACGGATTCTTCACCCTCCTATCCAAGTGGCTACCCCTGGCGTTCCCCAAGGCCAAGCTGGTGCTCAAGTGAGTCTGATTCGCCGCAGGTTGCATTCCTGGCGGCGACCATCCAGGCTGGCAGCATTGTCAGCATGATACAGCACGCTCCACAACACACACACATGCTGCTGCATCAGAGCACCAGGCACCAGGCAGATGCCACAGGACACGGTGTCATGGTGGGATGGTGGGAATGGTGACACAGGTGCCCAGTGCCATCAGAGCACCAGGCACTAACACCCTCACTCACCCGTCCCACACGCACACGCCTGGACGGCTCCTCGCGATCGACAGGAACGGCGCCATCAGTGGCACGCCCTCGATGTATGTCGAGCGCGTGATGTCGTCCCGGCTGGACCCTGGCGTGGACCTGGTGCTGCTCGAGTACGCGGTCAACAACAGATTCAACACCACGACAATGGAGTATGAAGACGTGGGTACCGGTCCGGAGTGTCTTGGTCTGTGTCTTGGTCTTGTGTGCCTTGGTCTCGCGTTTCTCGGTCTTGAGTGTCTTGGTCTTGCCCTTGGTCCTGCAGGCCTGCCCCTCGCCCCACCACCTCGGACGTGGGTCTGGGAGTGGGACGAGGAGTGTGCATGCGCCGCCCCGCCGCCTGCCAAATCTTCCGCGTGCGTGCCGCCACTGACTGCTCCTCGCCACGCGCTGGCTGGGTCTCGCAGGTGCGCAGCGTGGAGCGAATAGTGCGCTTGCTGCTGGAGGGTGCTCCGGCGGACGCGCACACTGGAGGCAAGGTCCAGACGCGCAAGCCGGCCGCGCTGCTCATGGTCAACATGTGGCGCTGCTGCGTGTTTGACAGTGCCAAGCATAGCTACAGGGCAACGCGGTTCACTGAGAAGGACCTGACCGACCACCACAACGTCCTGTCACAGTACTATGGAATCCCGTCGGTGGCCGTGCGCAACGGTGCGTGCGCGCTGGGCGCTGCGCCTGCGCCTGCCCATCATGCGCATGCACGATCGCCGCAGCACCGCATCACACATCCTGCGACCCATTGCATGCCCCACACTCCCGCACTGCCAGGCTTGCACCATGCGTTCCACCGCGGCGACGGCATCTTCTCCGACGTGTCTGAAGTCTACCCGCCCAACGACGCCCACTCCATGATCCACCCAAACGCGCTCGGCCACAAGTACATGGCGGACATGATCGTGTACGCGCTGTACACCACGCTCGCGCAGCTGGAGCAGCTTGGTGGGTGGTGTGCTGCGTGCTGCGTGCTGCGTATGCCGCGCGCCCTCCCCTGCCGCGCGGGATGTGCCGCGCACACTCCCACATCATCGTCCCCTGTCACGCCCTGACTCTCATGCGCGCGCACCCACCCACCAAATCTCACACGCGCGGTCGCACGTGTGCGCAGGCATCACACCGGGCGACTGGGAGCTCATCCGCGAGCCGCTGCCGCCGCCCCTCGTGTCGGACGCACGCAAGCACGAGGTGGTCCTGTCGTCGTGGCACTCAGAGGAGCTCCGGGAGGCAGTGTCGTCGGCAGACGGCTGGGAATGGGGCTTTGAGAGCGGCAAGGGCGGGTTCTCGACGCGGGAGCCTGGGGCGGAGCTCCGCCTGAAGCTCGACACGACCATACCGGCGGCGGTTCGGCAGGGCGGATCAGGACACGCGGGTGACGGCGTGCGCGTGCACGTGCAGCTCGGGCTGCTCAAGAGCTACCAGGGCATGGGCGTCGTGCACGTGACGTGCTCAGGCGGGTGCACGTGCAAGCCGACCGATTTTGACACGAACGACGCGGGCGACCGCACGAGCCAGACGACGCTGTACGCGCTCGAGGTCTCGCCCTCGCCGCTGTGCATCGTGCTGCTTGAGTGCAGCGAGAAGTCGACGAGCGACAAGAACAAGCACAAGATCGTGCTGCGCGGGCTCGCGGTCACGGCACTGCTCACCATGCCAGAGAGTGCCGCTGAGGACGGCATGAAGCTGCCTGAGGTGCATGGTGAGGACCCTGGGCGTGGGTGGGTGGGCTCGGGAGGACCCCATGCGGCGGCAGTAGTAGACAGGGCACTGGGTCTGGGGGGGTCAGCTCAGGAGGACTCCAGGCGGTAGCAGCAACAGAGATTTCCTTGTGTACATAGCCGGAATTTTAGTCAAATTACTTCCCATGGAAAAAAACAAATCAATTCCTGAACAGGATGTCACTGTTATGAGCAGTAGACAGGTGTTAGTGAGCAGCAGTGACCAGACCCAACATGTAGCACCCATTTATGCCTTGTCCTTGTTTGCCATGCCCGAGAAGGGCTGTTACAGTGAGAGCACATGTAACACGGCGCGGTGTTCTCTCTAGGAAGGATGCCGCAGGAACGGGAGCCAGGCCAGGGGGCCATGGTGGCGTGCGAATGTGCGCGCGGTGCGGCACTGTGGGTCGGCTGCACACACAGAGAAGGCGCGGAGGGCCTATCACTTGCACTGGCTTGTCACTCGGTTCCTGGCTGTGGGGAAAGTCCGGGCTCGCCCCGGACAGGTTTTAACAGGTTTCACACGTGCGCGCCCGGAGCTCGCCCCGGACACTTGCTAGGGCCTGGGACGCCTGGTTGAGGTGGGACTGTCCTAGGGGTAGGTACCCCCCCGTGCTGTGCGTGGATGTGGGAAAGGGAGGAGGTGGAACACCACAAGCGCAACTGTGGTTGAGTAAAAATTCCAACTGTCTGACTTACGCTAGCTTCCTGGACACCACCTATATCCTGTGAGCTCGTAGCAGGAGAGCTGCTCATGATGAGATGCAGTGGAACAGCCACGCATGTCAAGTCAGGAGATAGCACGAAGGGTGATTTATGTGTAGACCAGCCAGTGTGTGGTCTGAGATCTCGCGATCCGACCTTTTAATAGCGGGAACCCACACCCCGCTCTCTCCGATTGAAGGCCCAGCGGCCAAGGTTTCGGTTTCGATGCATGCGTGCGGCTTGCAAGCTCTCCAGATGTGGTGCCAGCACCTGGTGACATCTGAATGTCCGAGGCTCACAGCTTGAAGCCGAACGAGAAGCCGCCGCCGGCGCTTTCCTGTGTCGATGGCGCTGCCGCGTCTCGACTCGGCGCCTCGACTGCCTCGCCGCTGCCCCCCGCGCCGTCGAAGCCAAACGAGAAGCTGACGGCGGCGGCCAGCGGCGGAGTAGCAGCTGCCCCGCCGCTGCCCCCAGCCTGCTGCGCGCCGCCGCCCGCCTCGCCCGCATCGCCAACACCGCTCCCACCTGCCTGCGCCCCTGCCCGCACGTCCCCCCCGCTGCCGCCTGCATCCCCGGTCGCCGCCTGCACCCCCGCCGAGGCCGCCGCCGCCTCGGTCTTGAACAGCTGCGCGAGCCGGTTGTCGGCCTCGACGCGCGACCGCTTTGTCTTCTGCGCCGCCTCGTACTCGGCGTACACCTCTGGCTTCTTCCGCTTGAGCGCGCCGACGAAGCACTCGTGCAGCGCGCCGCGCTCTGCCGACGGGCACCCGGAGATCGTGTCATCGCTGCCGTCGCGCAGGAACCTGTGTGTGTGCGTGTGTGTGGGGGTGGGGTGGGGGGAGTGTGTGGGCATGGAGGGACAGAGGGAGTGTGCGTGAGGGTGCGGCAGGGGTCGGGGTAAAGCTGCGGGGGGGGGGGGGGGGGGGGCAGTCGGAGATCGTGTCCTCGCTGCCGTCGCGCAGGAACCTGGGATGGGAGAGAGAAGACGGGGAGGGGCTTGAGGGCTTGAATAGAGAGGGCTTGAATATGTCACACACACATACACACACACAGGGGTTTGGCTGAGAGGGGGGGAGGGAGGCACCTGAGATCGTGTCATCGCTGCCGTCTCGCAGGAGCCTGGGGGCATTGCGAGGGCGTGTGCGTGAGAGAGCGCGACAGGGGCCAGGATGTGGCTGACGGGGAGAGCAGCCGTCGCAAATCAACCTGAGACAGTGATCTCCTTTTCGGCTCTACACAGCCACTTGGCTGTGTTCCGGCTGTACTTTGACCTTGCACACAGCTCAACCCATCCAGTGGATTGTGAGTCTGACGAGCCCGCCAGGCAGAGCACGCCAACAGCCTTCAAATGACCTATGTATGAGGACAAACGGTCAACAGGAGGTCAACGGTCAACGCAAAATCCGGATGCAAAATAATTAAATGAAATCAATGAAAAGGAAATCACTGATCTGAGAACACCGCCGCGCATGACGACCCCTAGCTACATACAAGGGGTTCATGGCCCCCGTGTATGGCGCAAACCCTCCAGTCTGCCCCCTGCATGCATCACTCCTCGCTCTACCGCAGCTGAGCACATGCGGCAGCATCGTGCGCAAAACGAAGTCCCGCACCGTCACCAGACGCAGGGCTCCCTCCCCGCCTCCGCACCCTCCTTGCGCGCCGTCCCTCTGCATCCCCCCCCCCCCTGCACCCTCCCTCCGAACCCTGCCACCGCACCTGCGCACGTGCGGCAGCGTCGTGCACGAAACGAAGCTCTGCGTGACTGCGACGCCTTCCTCCTACCTAAAAACAAACGAACTCTGCCTCACTACAGCCGGTGCGTCACACACGACTGTACAATCCACCATCATCAGACGCAGGGCGCTCTCTCTCTCTACCGCACCCTCCCACCCTGCCACCGCACCTCAGCACGTGCGGCAGCGTCGTGCGCGAAACGAAGTTCTGCGTGACTGCGACGCCGTCCTCGAGGTTGATCGCCATGTGCCACCAGCCGCGCGGGATGAAGAGCAGCTCGCCCGCGTGCACGACGCACTCGAGAGGCTTGACCTGCGTGCGCGTGAGTGCGCATGCATGCATGTATGTGTGTGTGTGTGTGTGTGTGTGTGTCAGGAAGTGGATTGCCATGTGCCACCATCCGCAGGGGATGAAGAGCAGCTCGCCCGTGCGCACGACGCACTCGAGGAGCTTGACCTGCTCGTGGGCACAAAGTGTGCAGCAGGTTGGCATGTACAACACACCACACGAGTTCGCAGCATAGACACACGCACACACAACACACAGCACACGCACACACACACACACACGCCCCCCCCCCTCCTGCGCCTCTTTGCACGCACCTTGCCCTCCTTGGCCTCTTCGTAAAAGTTCAGGAACCACTCTGTCAAGCTCAGCGGCGTCGCCACGTCAACTCCGTCCGGCGAGGGGTGCACCCCCGGGGGGACGACACTCGGAGGGTACATGACCCATTTCTTGGATCCAGACACGACGGCATTCCATGCGGAGGTGGCTGTGTGTGGGGGTGGGTGGGTGAGAAGAGGGTTTGGTGTGTGTGTGTGTGTGTGTGTGTGTGTGTGCGGGGGGGAGGGGGAGGGGGCACGCCGCTGGGGAGGGTACATGACCCACTTCTTGGATCCGGACACGACGGCGTTCCATGCGGACGTGGCTGTGTGTGGGGTGGGGTGGGGTAAGGGGGGGTAAGAAGAGGGTTTGGTGTGTATGTGTGTGTGTGTGTGTGCGCGTATTTCTCCCTGGGCGGCCCACTCCCTGGGCGGCCCAGCCCACTCCCTGGGCGGCCCACTCCCTGGGCGCGGAGTCGCGGCGGTCGGCCCATTTGAGTCGCCGTCGCCCATCCCCCCCATCGCCCCGCCCCCCCGTCGACTGCCGCCAATGTATGCGGCCCATCCTGGACTATCCACCATCGCCATCGTCCGAAGGGCAGCCTCAACGAGCCGAGCAACTCGACCCCCAAATTCAAAATGTCATCGCAGAGCCCGTCTCCATGCCCTCGCCAGCGCCGAACAGCTCCTCGGCCGACTGTCGACCGCATCCCAGATCGCCTCGCCTCCGCCGAGCAGATCCTCGGCCGCGCCCCACTGCGGCGCCCCACCACCATGCACCACAGAGAACCTCACATCGCCATGCCCCATCCCTGCGGCCCGGGCCGTGGCCGGGGCACGGGGCGGTCGGTGGCGCTGTCGGTGAACGCGGCCCATAACAATAATATCGATATGGGCGTGTACAGGGACGTGATGAAGCGGTTTGCGAAGAAGCCCGCCGCGGTCGTGCCGAATGCGGAAGCCCTCAAGCGCATCCGTCTCGTCACGAGCATCTCGGCCGCGCTCGAGAAATACCAGGAAGTAATGCTGAACAAGCTGCTCGCGCTGAAGAGCGCGGATGCAGTAAAAAAGGTGGTGTCGGCGGTCGACCTGAAGGACCCTGCAGCGGCGCTCAAAGACGCAGACATAAAGGTCCTGGACGCGATCAGCAACGCGATCTCGAGGGAGCTCGAAAACATGGGCGCGGTGCGCGTCTTCGGGGGTCATCATCGGCATGGCGGCCGTCGTCGTCATCGTCATGATCAAGATCAACTCGCTGGACAAATCCTCCGAGAAAGCTAAACTCGAGATGGCGATCTCGCACCCCGCCCTGAGCTCGTGCCCCGAGTACCACGTCCGACGCGTCGACGAGCTGGACGTGGTCAAGTGCCACAACGCGTACACCACGCCGGACGGCCGCTACACGTACACCATCAAGACGTCTGCCGCGCCCCAGGACATCAACGTGACCGAGTTGCTGGCGTCGTCCAAAACCATGGAAGACCTGTGTCGCAAGTCGGAGACGTACAAGCAGTACCCGTGGACGGAGTTCAAGGCCAAGTGCAACAAGCTGTGATTTCAGAGGTCGAAGTAGACGCGCAGGTCCCGGCTCATGATGGGCAGGACCACCTCGACCCGCTTGTTTTCGAGGCGATCGCTCGTGCCGAACACCAGGGGGATCTTGGGCGCGTCCGCCTTGTACTCGAGCTTCAGGCGAAGCGGGCGCAGCTTGTGGTAGCCGTACGTCGTGTAGTCGGTGACCACCACGCGGACGGATTTCTCGAACATGACCGTCGCGCTGGCGGGGCGCACGATCGCGACCGTCTTGCCGACCGCGGGGTCCACGTCGACGTACGTCTTGTCGAACAGCTTGGTCGTCATGTCGTGGGTGTACACCACGATGTTCAGGCTGTACGACTCCAGGTTGGCAAACTTCATTTATTTACAGATTGCATATTAATTGTTCATGCGATCGCGATGAGCGTCGAATTGATCGCGCCCACGAGGCCGACCGGCTGCGCACCGCGCACCGCAGCGACCGCGTCGCCCAGCACCACGACCGCCGACGAATCGCCGCCGTCGCGAACCTCCTTGATGGTGTAAAACGTGTCGTTTGTGAGCAGCGTGCCGATCCGGCCGTCGACCGCGTCCCGGACCAGCCGCTGGTCGATCGACATCCGCATCTCGCGGCCGTCGAAGTGGTCGAACGTCACGAAGTAGGCGCGCGCACCGGCGCCGCGAGGCGCGGGCGCCAGCCGCACGTCGTCGTACGTGAACATGCGGCGGGTGCCGAGGTTCCACAGGTAGAGGATCGCTGCGGTCAGGACCGCGGCGATCGCGGCGGTGAGCGCCGCGGCGGTCGGGTCGATGACGATGCCCCACATCTATATATTGTGGCAGTATATATATGGCAGAATTCACGGAAGACGCGGTATCGGGCCGCATCGCATTCTCCGACGACCTGCGAGTGTGCACCGTGACCACGCCCGACGCCTACACGATCGATCTCGAGAACGAGATCGATGAGGTCGTGTCCGCCGAGCTGGTGTCCATAGAGGTCCCGGTGTCGAGGTACCTGATCAACCTGACCAACGCCACCTTTGTCGTCAACGCCGTAACGGTGACGCTGGCGCACGGCGCGTACGACGACCCCGCCGCGTCCGCCCTCGTGACGGCGCTCGGCGCGGCGGTCGCGGCGGCGGTCCCGTCAATGACCGTGTCGCTGGACGCCGTCACGCGGCTCGTCACGTTCGCCGTCGGGTCCGCCGACCCGCCGTTCTCGCTGTCGTTTCCGCTGACCAGCAACCTGCATTCCATCCTGGGCTTCCGGCCGTCGGAGACGTACGTCTCGGGCGACGGCGCCGATCTGGTCGCGCCTTATCCCATCAACACGACGCCTCTGCACTACATCGTCATCAGTATCGGCGGCATGAACGTCATCAAGAGCGCCAACAGCGTCCTGGACAACAGCACGGCGGTCATCACCTCGAACGCCATCGCGACCGCGTCGCTGATCTCGACCAACATCACCAAGCGGTACAACCCCGTCAAGGCCTCCGTGCGCCGCATCACCGTCAACTTCAAGGACTACTACGGCAACGCCTACGATTTCCAAAACCAGGAGCACTATATCGAGCTGCTGTTCCGAAGCCGCAAAAACCTCATGCGCTTCTCACTCTAAGAGGGGTCGCGTGCGGACGGAGCCGTGTCTGCCGTGACTACCGTGACTGCCGTGACTGCGCTTGGTCAGATCGGTCATGCTCTCTCGGCGATGCACGGCATGCCGAATTCCGAGGGCGGTCTTGGTCCAGGCTAGACCCGTTTAATTTTTATGGCCCGGTTTTTATTTATACCCGTATTCTTTGGCAGCTTTGGCAGCTTTCATTTTACGCATCGTATCTCCTATTATCGCGCGGATATCGATTTTGTTACCTCTTTGGACATGGATGTGGACATTCTCGTCGGCGCGCTTGATCGCCTCAAGGATGACGTCACGATCCTTTATGGCGTACTTGCCTGCAATCCCGGTCGAGTCAATCAACAGCTTGATGATATCGGCGTATCCGAAGATGGCAGCCGTCAAGAGCGCATCTGGGTTGTCGCATACCCGTAAGAAGTGCTTGCCTGCAACCCCATTCGGGTCCATCATGAGCTTACAGATCTCGATGTGGCCCTTCCTGGCGGCATTATTGAACCAATTGCTTTTTTCGTTTGCCCATGCGAAGAACTCGCCAGCAGGCCCTTCCGGGTCTAACATCATCCTACAAATCTCGACGCGGCCGTAGTGGCCAACACACGCCATCCCTTCACCGGCCATGGACACATTTACGAAGTACTCGCCAGCAAATCCTGACGGGTGTATCAGACCCTTAACCATTTGGATGTTGTCGTTTACGATAGCTTCATACGCCGCTGTTTTGACCAATTCCTTGAGTTTTGGATCGAATGTCAGAGCAGCTGCATCATTCAGTACGCGCATTCCGTCGCTTATGTCATTGAGCGCGGTTTCAAATACATCGGTGAGTTGGGGGTCGGGGCGAGTATGTTCCATCGCATGTGTTATAAATACATTTATTTTATAGACCAGTTTATTCTCCGGAGTGTACGGCAACGCGAATCCCAGGAGCACTACCAAACGCTTTTCTTTCTAGACACGAGCGACGAGCTGCTACGAAAGTGGCTGGATCGCGTGTCGCGGATGGAGTCGTCAGGGACGCGTCCACGCGCCTCGCGAATGTGGTCAAAACACTTTCAAAAAAGAGGTATTTTAGAAGTAGGTATATACCCCCCATTCCTAACATCCTCCTTCATGCTTTTCATCGTTTTTTTACACCCTAAACTTTCTATATTATAAAACCTATTTTCAAAACACTTTCAAAAAAGAGGTATTTTAGAGGGGTACCCTTCAGAGGGGAGATATGATCGCCTCTCGGGGCGGGACGAGACTGATATTGGGTGTTTAAGGTTGCGCAAGAATCGAGACACGTCCCAGTCAGCTCCGGCACGCCTCGAGATCACCCAAGTTTTCATCGTTTTTTTACACCCTAAACTTTCTATATTATAAAACCTATTTTCAAAACACTTTCAAAAAAGAGGTATTTTAGAGGGGTACCCTTCAGAGGGGAGATATGATCGCCTCTCGGGGCGGGACGAGACTGATATTGGGTGTTTAAGGTTGCGCAAGAATCGAGACACGTCCCAGTCAGCTCCGGCATCCCTCGAGATCACCTAAGTTTTCATCGTTTTTTTAAGGCCGCCGGACGGACCTACCGCGTCTCCCCGCCGCCCGGCCCGCCGCTTCCCGGCGGCGGGGTCGGCCGCCGGCGGGGACGGCACGGGACAGCACGGGGGTCTTGTTTTACGACACCAAGGTGTTTAACGACGAGCTTAGCAACGCCGCGCGCATAGAGCGGCTCGATCCCGGCCGAAGGTTTTCGTACAGAGCGTTGTACAACTGCGACAGTGTCGTCACGGGCGGAAAGACGGTGGTGGGCCAGATCGCTCACGACGGCGTCTGGACCTCGCTGGAAGAAGCCAAGCTGTCTAATTACGTCCTCCTGTCGAAGAGCATCGAGGTCTTCCGCGGCATCGCGGTCATGGCGGCGGCCGGCACGGCCCATTCCGACGTGCACAGCGGCACCGTCGTGTACGACAGCTCGTCGGGGCTGATGAGACTCGTTGGTTTTTCGACGGCGGGCTTTGCGAAGGCGATCGTGCCGACCGACCCGACCTTTTCCAATCCGCGCTATCCGCCCGAGATCTATTCCGCAGAGAAGCGTCGGGCCCTGGATCCGATGACGTTTTTTTCAGCGGCGGTCGCGAAAGACGTCCCGGGCCTGACGGAAGATATGGCGCGAATCGGGAGCTTTAGGGGCACTGTGTCGCCTAGCGGCGTCGACGCCTACGCCCTGGCCGCCTGCCTGCTGCACCAGCTCTCCGAGAAGAGCGACACGGTGCGCGCCAAGTATCAGCGCGGCTTCCGCGACGTGCTGCTGCGCATGGTGCGCATCGATCCGTCGAAGCGTCTGACGGTCGAGCACGGCATCCACGAGATGGAGAAACTGTCGAAACGCGTCGGGTTCGACCTCGCCGCTAACAGGAGCTACTGATTGATGACGCGCGTGAGGACGTCGTCGAGCGTCTTCATCGTCAGCGTGGAGACGCTCGACAGCGCGTCGTTGAGGCAGGTGTACAGCCGGCTCTGCGTCATGTCCTTGCCGTGCTGCACCGCGTACAGCTCGCGCATGCGCTGCTTGAGGATCTCGTGGAACTCCAGCATGTTGACGAGGATGCGCTCGAGCTCGGCGCACGCGTGCGCCTCCGTCATGGCGTCCTTGCGCTCCCTGAAGAAGGGCGTGAACTGCTCGACCTCGCCCATGTCGGGCGCCCGCTTCAGCGCGTCCATGTACACCTTGAAGATGTTGGACACGATGCCGTCGGTCTCGTCCTTGAGCTGCGCCAGGAGGTCGGACAGCTCGTCGCTCACGATGTCGAGCTTCTTGTCCTTGATGATCTCGAAGATGTACTCGACGTCGGACGCCTCGAGCGCCTGGTCGAACATGGACTGGTAGTGCTCGCACACGACCCGCTGCATGCCGGTGCGGTACTCGTTGCTGGTCACGATGCGGTCCACGATCGAACCGAAGAAGCCGTCGCTGTCGACGGCGTACAGGTATTTTTTCACGAAGTAGTACTCGCTGATGACCTTGCCGGTGTAGTTCTGGAACATGGTGCGGAGGCGGTGGTAGTTGTCGGTGTGGTGCGCGTGCAGGTCGCTCCACGTCATGTCGCGCGTGTCGCGCTGCACGATGTACTTGAAGTACTCCTGGACGAACATGGGACGGCTGAAGACGTCCTCGAAGCCGTCCAGGTTCTCCTGGTCCACGCCGGGAACGACGCCGTTGCCGTTAATGCCGCTACCGCTACCGCTGCCGCTACCGCTGCCGCTACCGCTGCCGCTACCGCTGCCGCTACCGCTGCGAATGGGGTAATCTTCGGTTTCGGAGAGGGCGGTCAGGGCGCTAGTCGCGCTAGCCCCGTCGCCCGAAGACTGCGCGGCGATCGCGGCGGCGACGTCCTTCATCAGCTGCGTCAGCGTGTAGCGCGTCTCCGACGCCTTGGCCTTGCTCGACAGGCGCTTGATCTCGTCGTCCAGCGGCTCGCGGTTCATCTCGAACGTGAACACCTCGCGCACGATCTGGCAAAAGTGGTCCTCGAAGGACGGCTGGCGCGTGACAAAGCGCACCATGTCGCACTCCGTCACCGGGACGCTCGGGTTCGGTCGAAACGTCCAGAACGAGTCGAAGAGCGCCTCTTGGTCGGCCACCGCCCTGTCGCTGCGCACGGTGTCGTGCAGCGTCTCGACGAACTGCGCCATGGCGCTGCTCTTGTACTCTTCGCTCGCGACGAGCGACGCCACGAACGACTCGAACGTGGCCGCCTCGTTCTGGATCGCGCGCTCCCAGTACTGCAGCACCTTGCCCTCGATCGGCTTTTTCATCATCGATGCGAACGTGCTCGATATCTGTTTCTTCAGGTTCATGACACCTTTTAGGAAAATTGATATAAAAAGAACCGCGATCCAAACACAGCTTATTAGATCAGATGCGGCGGAGGGGATAGCGAGGGAATCGGAAGCAGCTGCGAGAGCGAAGGAAGCAGTGGATGCATCGGATGCATTGGATGCATTGGATGCATCGGATGCATTTGAAACTGTAGAGGCATTGGAGGCAGTGCAATCGTCGGACGCCGCCTGTAGATCGTGTGGCTCGATCGCGACGTCGGCGCGACATCGCACATGAGCGTGCCGCCTCCAACGCCGGTGACGTCCACCGCCTGGAAGCCGTTGTCACAGCTGTTGATGTTGAAGTGAATGTACTCGCCCTTCGAGAGGGTCTTGTATTTGCTGTTGAGCCGGCAGATGCCCGTGTGCGCTGTCCCGGTCGCGCCGGGGCCGCCGCCGGCGCCGGGGACCGGGCGGCCCCGAACCGGCCCGGTCGGTCCCCTTCAGCACCCTTCACTCCCACTGACACGCTCCAAACTACACAGTCCACCTATCCCCCACCTTCACCACCCCACAGTCGACTACCCGCCCACGCTCCACCCCCACATGGAGCTTGCCGTCCCGTGTGCGCGCCATGCAGGCCCATGCACCCCCGCCCCATGCGCCTCCCGCCCATGCGCCCTCACGCGCGCCGACCCCATGCTGGCCCTCCCTCCCCCCCCCCTCCCCCCAGCCTTTCCTCCCTTGCCCCTGCCTCCACCCCCTGCCTACCTACATCATCGCCCCATGGACTTCACAGGCCCATGGAGATGATCCGCCTCACCCCCCCCCACGCCCCAGCCTCTCCTCCCTCGCCCCTGCCTCCGCCCCCTGCCTACCTACATCATCGCCTCATAGAGTTCAGAGGCCCATGGAGATGATCCGCCGCCCCATCCCTGCGCCCCTGCCTACGTTCATCATCGCTCCATCGAGTTCGTTGGCTCACGGAGATGATCCGCCGCCGCCCCCTATCCCAGGCCCGCCTACGCTCGCCCGTCGCCCCATCGAGGAGCTGATCCGACGTCCTCTAGGCCTGCCTACCCCCAACTATCGCCCCATGGAATTAATCAGCCCATGGGGGGATGATACGCCGCGATTGAGGTTGAATGAAGTTGAGAGTTGAAGTTGGTTGGCCCGAGTGGCAACCCCCCCCCCCGCCATGTGATGTACCCCTCTTGGCGCTGATTGGTCCCCCGCTGTAGAACGACACACATGTGCCTTTTGACCTCTGGAACATTGCCAGTACTTAAGTACGGGTAGTGCTGTTGCAGTCGTGTAACATTATGGAATGGAATGGAATGCGTGTGTGGGGCTCGATTAACGGAGGCGCGTTCTCGTCGCCGAGCCCTGGACCCAGCAATGCGGCGCTGCTGGTGACTAGGATCTCCGTGCCGCTGACGAGCGGGATAAAATACTGGCCTGGCTCCTGCTAGACTGTCCCTCGGTGGAAACTACAGGAGCGGCTTGCCCGGCGCTGTCATGGCTTGGCGAGTAGCCGCGGCGCTGCCGCGACCCGTGCTGGGAGACGGCCCTTATCCTCCTCCCATGCAGGACGCCATGCGGCACCGATCTCGACGAGTTGATCGACGAGCGGAGGAGCTGGCGCCCGTCAATGCATGCTGGACATCGGTCAAGATGGCTGCTCGTGGGGGCGAGCTACCATCAGGGCTTCAGCGGTGGTGACCGCCGAGGCAACAACAGAGTTTATCCGCTTCACCATCGCAGCGTTTGTCACCGCGCTCACCCTCGGGGGCACTCGTCTGCCGGTGACTGGCGTCGGCATTGGTCTTCAGGCAGCCTGCCATGACGACTCTGTTTGCCCAGGCCCCCCTGGAGGGTGGGACCTGGCCATGCATGACGCATGGGGCGCAGGCAGAGCCCCATGCATGGAGTTGGACAACCATGCACCATGCCAGGCGGGGACTTTTCTGCTTCAGCGCCGCCAGTCGGCACAGCCGGCGTGGTTGGCCTCAAAGGCCAGGAGGAGGACGGTCCTTTCCTATACGCTCCTTGCCAGACATGTCCCTCAGGGACTTGTTTGGGTCTAACTAGCCGGCGGGAGCGGTAGTCTAGACGGCAGGTAACTGGCTGGTGGCTATCGTCCTTCACAGGGCGGTGGCACTAGAACTAGTGTTGTCTTAGCTGGAATGCCATGTAACTGTAACTGTGTGTGTGCGTGTGTGTGTGTGCGTGCGGGGGGGGGGAGAGGGCACGACGCCGGGAGGGTTCATGGCCCACTTCTTGGATCCAGAAACGACGGCGTTCCATGCGGATGTGGCTGTGTGTGTGTGTGTGGGGGGGGGGGTAAGAAGAGGGTTTGGTGTGTGTGTGTGTGTGTGCGGGGGGGGGGGGGGGGGAGATGGCACGACGCCGGGAGGGCTCATGGCCCACTTCTTGGATCCAGACACGACGGCGTTCCATGCGGAGGTGGCTGTGTGTGTGGGGAACAGGGTGTGTGGGTGGGTGTGTGGGGAGGGGGGGGGGTAAGAAGAGAGTTTGGTGTGTGTGTGTGTGTGTGTGCGTCTGGGGGGGAGGGGGAGAGGGCACGACGCTGGGAGCGTACATGGCCCACATCTTGGATGCACACACGTCGGCGTTCCATGCAGAGGTGGTTGTGGTTGTGGTTGTGGGGTGGGGTGGGGGAGGGTAAGAAGAGGGTTGTGTGTGTGTGTATGTGTGTATGTGTGTGTGTGTGTGTGTGTGTGCGGGGGGGGGGGGGGGGGCACGACGCTGGGAGGGTACATGGCCCACATCTTGGATGCAGACACGACGGCGTGTTCCATGCAGAGGTGGTTGTTAGGGGCAGAGGAGAGGGGGGCAGGAGTTTCGGATGGCGGTGAGGGGGGGGGAGGGGAGGGGGGCAGGCGTTTGGGCAGAGGGAAGAGGTGAGGGGTGCACCCCGAGGGGACCACACTCGTGGAGGGTACATCTCTCTGGGTACATCTCTCCACTTCTTGGACCCAGACACGACGCGTTCCATGCGGAAGTGGCTGTGAGGGGGGAACATTATGGGGGTGGGGGGTTAGAAGCGGGCTCAGAGAGCGTGTAGTGCACCACCCCGATCGCCTTAGGCGCCCACCACCGCCCGAGGCGCACCTCCGACCGCCTCAAGCGTTAGGACCGCCTTCACTTGCGCGCCTCAGACGTTGGGATTTTGGTAAAGCCACGGGCGGTCTCGGCGCGCCTGAGGCGCCGCCTGATCCGTGCAAGTCAAGGCGGCGCCTCAGGCGGCGCCTCAGGCGACTTGGGACTGTGGTAGGGAATGTGGCCGCAACACCGCCTCAGGCGTTGGGACTGTGGTAGGGACTGTGGCCGCAACACCGCCTCAGGCGTTGGGACTGTGGTAGCGAATGTGGCCGCAACACCGCCTCAGGCGTTGGGACCGTGGTAGTGAAATGTGGCAGGGCAGCGCACCCACCGTTTGGGTCGACGTGGAACGACGATCCGCTCCGCTTCGGCCCCTTGATCAGCCACCGGTAGTCTGGGCGGCCGTCCTCGCCGAGGACCTGTACGTGGTGGTTATGGACGCGGTTTAGCCCTGGGTCTGGGCCGTCTGGTTCTAATAAAGAGTGACCTCTTGCTCAACCACCTGTAGTCTGGGCGGCCGTCCTCGCCGAGGACCTGTGATAGGTGGTTTGAACACTGTTTGTTCTTGGCGTTTGGAGCCGGATGTGAGAGCCATGAAGCCAGGCTTCAGTCCAATGGCTTCAGAAAATAAATTCATTTATTTATTCAGGCCCCCAAAAAACAAAATCACTGGGTCGTTGCGGAAGCGGGTTGTGGGGCGCGCGTGCAGCTCTGGGTCTGGGCCGTCCGGGTTGAGTAGAGAATGTTCCCTTGATCGGCCACCGGCAGTCTGGGCGGCCGTCCTCGCCGAGGACCTGTGATACGTGGTCAACAGTGTTTTGTGTTCAGCATTCGGAGATGGATTCGGGAGCCATGGAGCCAACAGTAACAGTAACACGGGGTTTCCAGCTAAGCAGGCTACTCTTCTACTAGAGACACCCGCCGATACTCCAGCACACTTCAGTGCTAGAGTACCGCCGGCTCCCGGCCGATAGACTACCGCTCCCGCCGGCTAGACTACCCCAAACAGCGGTCTCTGAGAGACATGTCTGGCAAGGAGCATATAGGAGAGGACCTTCCTCAGGGTCACAGTAGTGGCCTTGTGGCCAGTCAAGCCGGCAGAGCCGACTGGCGCTGACTGGAACGGTCCCCGCCTGGCAGTGCATGGCTGTCCAGCTCTCGTTCGCATGGGGCTCAGCCGGCGCCCCATGCCTCATGCATGGCCAGGTCCCACCCTCCAGGGGTGCATGGAGCCAAAGTCTCAGTCAAATGGCTTCAAAAAAATGTCGTTACGGAGGCGGGTTGTGGGGCTCGCGTGAAGGTCTGGGCCGAGGTCGTCTGGGTGTAATAAAGAGTGACCCCCTTGATCAGCCACCAGCAGTCAGGGCGGCCGTCCTCGCCGAGGACCTGTAGGTGGTGGTTTGATGGAGGCGGTTTGTGGGCGCACGTGCAGCGATGGGTCTGGGTCTAATAAAGAGTGTTCCCTTGAGCAGCCACCGACTGGTAGGCTGGCGCGCTGCGTGGCCTTGCGGGCTCTATTAGTAGAGCTCCCCTAGACGTGTAGTCGCGGCCTTAAATCACGCCCCGGGGTCCTCCGGGCGCGTATGTGTAAAACCTGTAAAACCTGATCAGCCACCGGCAGTATGGGCGGCCGTCCTCGCCGAAGACCTGTGGGTGGTGGTGATGGAGGTTTCTGGTGGGGCCCGCGTCCAGTTTTTCATGTTTTTGTGTTTTTAAATCCATTTCAACCATGACGGCCCATGGTAGAAATGCCCATGGCGCACGGCCCGATAGAGAGTGTCCCCTTGATCAGCCACCGGTAGTTTGGGCGGCCGACCTCGCTGAAAACTCGTGGTAGGAATGAGTTTGTTCTCGGAGTTTGGAGCCGGATTTGGGAGCCGTGGAGCCAGCAACATCGGCTTTCCAGCAAAGACTACCTTCCAGTGCTAGGACCACCGCCTCAGTGGTTTCCTTTGCGGCTCTACACAGCCACTTGGCTGTATTCAGGCTGTACTTTGACATTGAACACAGCGAAGCCCATTCAGTGGGTTGGTAGTCTGACGAGCGCGCCTGATAGAGCTCGCCAAGGGCTTTCAAACGACCTATATATGGCCACCCCCACCCAAGTCCACACAATCCTGACAGTGTCAAAAACTGGAAAACGCCCCAAGCTCCCCTCCCACGCCGCCCCGCCGCCACCCGCGGCACCCAAGACGTGTATTAGGATGATCTAAGGCTTGTAGGGCCGTCGCGGGGCCTGGGGAGGGGCGTGGGCGTGTGCGCTGGGGGAGGGGCACCCCCACTGCATGGGCGCATGGAACTTTCCGGCCGCCATGCGCGGCCGAGACTGCATGCGCGGATTTAATTCCAGAGACGCGAGCTTTCTACGTACACCATTAAGGTTGTTTGCGAGTGACGAAGCTCGCTGTCACGTCTGTGTGACGCCCATGTTGTGTGAACATTCCGAACTTTTGATCGACGGCTACGCCGCCAGGAGACTCCCCCGAGCAAGTTAGCACTGTCCAGCCCTTGCAGATTGTCCCATGTAGCTTGTGTTCGACGTGAGTCGCGTGTGGTGGCGTGTGCGCGTGTCCAGACGCCAAAAGGTCCAGCGGCACGCGCAAACACACGTCGAGCCGCTGGACCTTTCGGCGTCTGGTCGCGCGCACAGGCAGCCACACGCGACTCACGCCGAACACAAGCTACATGGGACAATCTGCAAGCTCTGGGCTGTGGAATGAGGTCCGGGCATGCCCCCTAGGGGGAGAACGATGTCTTCAAACTTTTGATTTTTCAAACGATGTCAGGTTAGTGGGGACAGGTGTGCCCGACTTGGGTGGGGGTGGCCATATGAGGGCAAACGGCCAACAGGAGGTAAACGGTCAACGCGGTCAAAGCGAAATCCGGCTGTGGAACAATTAATTAAAACTCATGAAAACAAAATCACTGCACCGCCTAAACTCACGCCCAGTTCTGGCCTTAAGAGAAGAGTTTCTCCTTGGAAATATCTGGCACCTTAAAAGTCGTCCGCGAGGTGCTGCGCCCACACCTTGGGTGTAACCAAACGAGACGCGGCAAACCCTTCAGCAAGTCGTCCGTGTTCACCCCGAGGAGCCCCACACACAAAGACGAGGTCGTCCTTGAAGATCTCTGGCACTTCAATAGTCGTCCGCGAGGTGCTGCGCCCACACCTTGAGTGTAACCCAACGAGACCCTACAAACCCTTCAGAAAATCGGCCGTTTTCACCCCTGGGAACCCTACACACCGAGAAGAGGTCGTCCTTGAAGATCTCTGGCACCTCAATAGTCGTCCGCGAAGTGCGGCGCCCACACCTTGGGTGTAACCCAACGAGGCCCCACAAACCCTTCAAAAAATCGTCCGTGTTCACCCCGAGGAGCCCCACACACCGAAAACAGGTCGTCCTGGAAGATCTCTGGCACGTCGTAGTCGTCCGCGAGGTGCGGCGCCTTGCGCGCAAAGCCCTTGTCAAAGAGGTACAGCGGCATCTCGTCGGTGTTGCGGCTGCGGAGGAGGACATGTGGGAAGCCATCTCCCTTGAAGGTTTGTGTGACGATGGCAAAGGGCCCCAGGTGATGGGAAAATAGCATGTGCCCAAGCCCCCCGCACGCATACACACACATGCATGCACACACACACACACACACACACGCACACACACACAAGATAACTGTGCTGCCCAACTCACACCCGCCCTGCCCCCCCTTGCTGCCCCGCACTCACCCGCTGTACTCGCGGTACGTGTCAAACGGCATCTCGTAGTTGCCGGCTATGATGTCACACTTTGAAAACGCGGCCGCGAGGTACTCGTCGTCCCACCTGGGTTCGGGGTTTGGGTCTGGGTTTTAGGGCACAGCGTTTAGGGTTGCGTTGAGTGCACATCGTGTAGTCCACATGGTTTAGGGCACATGGTTTAGGGCACATGGTTTAGTGCACATGGTTTAGTGCACATGGTTAAGGGCACATGGTTTAGGGCACGTGGTTAAGGGCACATGGTTTAGGGCACATAGTTTAGGGCACATCGTGTAGTGCACATGGTTAAGGGCACATCGTGTAGTGCACATAGTTTAGGGCACATGGTTTAGGGCACATGGTTTAGGGGTAGTCTTTGCTGGAAAGCCGATGTAACTGTAACTGTAACTGGTTTAGGGGTGCGTTTAGGGTTGTTGGTGTGCAGGGTCAGGGAGGGAGGATGGAGCAGAGCAGAGGAGGATTCGTGTCCGTATTCAGGACTGAAGTGGTAGATGGGAGAGGAGGGTGGACGCGTGGGCATTCCACAATGGCCGCGTCCGTTCGCGATAGTAGCGCGTCGCCTGGCGAACCACAAGCGACTGACCGGTCCTCCCTCTGGCCCCCTCCCTGCTGCACATTCCCGACGCCTGCGGCGGCGCCTCAGGCGCCGCCTTAACTTGCACGGATCAGGCGGCGCCTCAGGCGCTCCGAGACCGCCTGAGGCGCACCCCCGATCGCCTCAGGCGCTCCGAGACCGCCTGCAGGCGTCACCCTTGACCGCCTCAGGCACCACCCCTACCGCCTTGGGCGTCCACCACCGCCTGAGGCGCACCCCCGACCGCCTCGGGCGTTATGACCGCCTTCACTTGCGCCCCTCAGGGGTTGGGATTGTGGTAGGGCACAGCCCTGCATACGGACAAGGGCTGTGCCCTACCACAATCCCAACTGTGGTAGGATGTGCTGCTATGACTGCTAACGACAACCTAGCCGGGTAGCCTGCCTCCCCAGGCGCAGCAGCAGCAAGCAAGCAGGAGAAGCAGGAAGAGCTGCAGCAAGCATAGGCAAGCACGAGCAGCAGGCGCAGCAGACAGCAGCAGCAACCCGCCTTCATGAGGCGCAGCAGCAGCAGCAGCAGCAAGCAAGCAAGCAGTACAAAGCAGCTTCCCACAGCAGCAAGCAGGAAGAGCGGCAGCACGAGCGGCAGGAGCAAAAGGCGGCAGCAGCAGCAGCAGCAGCGCTGCTTGCTGCACTGCCCCCCCCCCCCAGCTGTTGCTACCGAGGCCGCTCCTAATTCCCAAGCCCCGAGGGAGTGCACTGCAAACCTGTTAACCTGGCCAAACTAGAAACCTGGTGGTGTGGGCGCTCCACGCACAGCGATTTTGTTTTCGACTGTTTCAATTGCTTTTTTCGCACAGCTGCTTACTCTGCCGTGCTCCACTTTTTTGAGTTGGTAAGTCTACAGCTAAATGCAGCCGAGAACGAAACCACTGCCCCCACCCACCTCTCTCGCGCCCTCCACCTCGACGCGGCATCAGTGACGATCAGCGGCCGGTTGGGGCGTTCGTACTGCTCCACAAAGTGCTGCACGGAGAGCCCGCTCCGCCGTTCCACGTTGTCGGTGGCGAGCCAGTCGGGCGATAGGTCGACGGAGTAGCAGTGCCACGGCTGTGGGGGTGCGAGGGGTGAGAAAGGGGGTCAAGAGAGGGTGCGTGTGTGTGTGCATGTGCTTGTGTGTGTGTGTTAATGAGCCAGTCAGGCGCTAGGTCGAGGGTGTAGCAGTGCCACGGCTGTGGGGTGAGAGGGGTGAGAGAGGGGGTCAGAGAGTGTGTGTGTGTGCATGTGTGTGTTTTAGTGGGCCAGTGGGGCGCTAGGTCCCGTGTGTAGCAGCGCCACGGCTGGTGCGTACGTGGGAAGGGGGTAATGGGAGGGGAGGGGGGGGGGGTAGAGGAGAGGGTGAGGATTTTGTGTTTGTGTGTGTGCGTGTGCGTTTGGGTGTTTGCCCTTGGTGATATGGGCTGTCACCCCCCTCCCTACCTGGTAGAGCAGGTCCGAATAGAAGCCGGCCACCTGGAGCGAACGCAGACGGCCACCACTAGTGGTGGCACCCTTGCCACCGCGTGCGGACGCTGTCGCGGGCCTCTTAGTCAGAGCTCCACCTCCGCTGCCAAGTTTACTGCTGCCGCGCGTGCGCTTGCGCGTCGTGAGGTCCAGCTCCAGGTCGACCAGCTCCCCACTCTTGTCGCCCACACCGCCGCCACGGCCACTGGCGGAGGCAGCCCCGTCTGCTGCTGCTGCTGTCGCTGCTGTCGCTGCTGCTGCTGCTGCTGGTATTCCCTCCTGGCTGCCGGCCATCCGCGCCTTGTGTGTCGCAGCGTGTGTGTGCTTCCAGGAGCCCGCCCACACGAACCGGCCCTCGAACTCCTGCAGTGGTGGCACAACACGCGTGCGTCATGGAACATGCAAAGGGTGTACCACACACACATATGCACACACACGCGCACGCAAACACGCACACGCACACACACACACGTGTACGCGCGTTCGCGTGTAGGTACCGTGCCTGCTGACACACGTGTCCAGCCCTGTGCATGGGTCGGGCGTGTGTGAATGCCATGGCCCTGGTGTGCTTGCACACGCATGGCGCGCACACCTGCAGCACGAGCGCCTTCCACGTGTCCTCTGCCGTTGCGAAGCAGTAGAGGCTCTTGCTCGCGACTGCCAGGCATCCCAGGTCCTTGGCTGGCAGGCGTCCGAGTAGCTCCAGCATCAGCTCGTCGTTGAGCACTGCCAAGTTGCCGAGACCTTGCATGGCGGCGGTGACACGCATGCGCGCATGCATGCGTTCTGGAACTCTCAGAAAAGGCTGGGCATCTGCGAGCGCGTGACACATCAGGCAACGAGTCGCGCACCTGCATCTCGGATGGGCCGCACGCGCGACAGCAGGGCGCAGCCCTCTGGCAGAACCCCGCGGGGATGGGGCTCCGACATGGGAAGGCTGGTGTATGGGAGCGCGCGATGCTCTGGCCGTTTCGTACAATGGTGGGGAGTCCCCCTCTCGCGACAGTTCTACGCGAAAGTTCGAGAGTGGAAAGTGTTGAAAGTGCGGTCCGGTCCGTTTTGAGGCCCGTTTTGAGGCCCTCGGTGCCCCTAGATATGTTGGTTCGTGTAGACGGGCCATACTCGCCTGCTCGCGATAAGCACCCCACACCTGAAAGTGTGGATACATTTTGGAATGACAGCTCGTGCTCCTGCCGGCCCTGCAAGTCTCCCGCGATGGGCGTTGACCACCACGTGCCGCTGCAGGACATTTCCAATGGCGGGGGAGGCTCTTCGGGAGCAGGGGAGAGGCCAAACAAGCGCGCGCGGGGCACCACAGCAGGCGATCCAAGCACCCAAGCCTTCTACGATGTGGTGAGTGGCTCACGTACGCCATGTTCGTCGCCTGCATGTTTTGTCATTGGGGCTGCTGCCCTGCTGTGGGGTGATGAGCACCTGCGACCATGCCATGCAGAGACGCGTCATGCGTGCATGCGCCCAGCTGTTGCAGCGCGCTCGCACGCCCACTTGGCCCACCTGTGGGAACCCACCCATTTCTAAGAAGGGGCCCATGCATGCACCCAATCACCCACCTGACCCACCCTGTGCCATGTGCAGATCGCCTCAGCCTCGGTGACAGGCCTAGACGACCCCGACGCGGCGACCCTGAGCGTGTTCGACCAGCGCAGCACTCGCCGCACGCTCGACAACCTGCTATCCCGTAACCGTGAGCTCGGCGGCTCGTTTACGGAGGGCATGTTGAGCGTGCTGAACCAGCCGCGCCTGCTGCGCCTGATGCTCCTGCCGCTCAAGAGCGGGGGCATGGGCGGAGGGTGCGGGGACAGCCTAATCCGGGTCTGCCTGGGGCTGCCGCAGCTGCAGCCCACGCTCGCGGCAGCGCTGCTCGAGCTGCTGCCCCTCCAAACCAGTGCCAGCGGCAGCGACGACGGCGGCGGCACCGGCTCCATCCCCGAGCTGATTGTCGCGCAGCTGCGCTGGCTCGAGGTGGTCTCCGACCCGAGCGCCCTCGTGGCCAAGGTGCTCGAGGTGTGCGATGTGTGCGATCCCCGCGTGCAGGCGCAGCTCATCGGCATCCTCCCCGAAGTCGCTTGCGACGACGACCAGGAGATGGTGGTGGAGAGCCTGCTGAAGATCATGGACGCAAAGATGAGCATGGCGGTGCCTGTGCTGGACGCGCTGTCGTCGATGCAGCTGGGGCAGCAGGGCGTGCAGGGGAGAAAGCTGCTCTCGGACTGCGTGGACCAGGCAGCGGGCGTTCTGAACGCAGTCGATGTGGGTGCGGGCCCCAATCGCGTCACGCACACCGCTGCTGATCCTCCCGCCTGCCCATGCTGCTGCTGCTGCTGCTGCTGAAAATGGTCGACATGGGTGCGGGGCCCACGTCATTGCACGCACACCGCTGCTGCTTTTCCCGCCTGTCCATGCTGCTGCTGCTGCTGCTGCTTGCTGCTGCGGCTGCTGCTCCTCCCGGCTACCCCACGTTATTGCTGCTGCTGCTGCTTCTGCTGCTGCTGCTGCTGTTACTGCTGCCACTGCTGTACTGCTGCTGGTGGCTGAGGCGGTGCTGTAATGCTCAGCACACTGAGAGCTCTTGACCCTCTTTCGCCCATCCGCCCGCTTGCGCTGCGCAGGTCGAGGACATGCCGCTGGTGCTGCGCTTTGTGCTAGCCAGCTGCTGCAAGGCCAACGCCAAGCACGTCGTGAAGAAGGTGGGCAGACGCCGGCCGCCACTCACCGCACGCGCGCCTGCACAGCCCGTCTGCCCGCTCCAACGCATGGCCCCAATGAGATGCCGCCGGCACGCCGCATGCCCCGCTGACATGCCCGACATGCCCCGCTGACATGCGTGCGTGCCGCTCCCGTGCGCTCAGGTGCGCGACGCCCTCTTCTTCGCCAACCCGGCGGACCCGCGGCTGCATGTGCCAGACACCAAGGGCAAGGGCCGAGCCGGCGGCGCGGGCGGCGCGAGCCCAGAGGACCGCACGCTCTCAGAGTTGGTCTCCGGGCTGCAGGTGCGGCGTGTGCTGTGCTGTGCTGTGCTGTGTCTGCTGTGCTGTGCCGTGTGCTGCGCTGTGATGTGCTGTAGCCACACCGCTGTGCTGTGCCCGCACCGCTGCACGCGCCGGCGCTGCTCCCACACCCGCGCCAGCGCTAGCGTGCCGGTGTGCAACGCCGACGACACCGAAAGACGCGCCTGGTCTGATTATGTGGCACCAAACATATGTGCAAACAGGCGCAGGAAACAGGCGCACAGGCACATTGTATGATCCCATGCTGCATGCGCAAGCAGACACAGCACACAGGCGCATTTTCGTATGATGACCTCATTCTGCAAACAGGCATAGGCACGTGCAAACAGGCACAGGCACAGGCACGTGCAAACAGGCACAAGCACAGGCACAGGCACAGGCACAGGCACAGGCACAGGCACAGGCACAGGCACAGGCACAGGCACAGGCACAGGCACAGGCACAGGCACAGGCACAGGCACAGGCACAGGCACAGGCACAGACACACGGGCACACGGACGCACGGACGCACGGGCGCACAGACAGAGGCACACACGACGACCCCATGCTGAGGGCACGCACCGCGGTGCCACCGACGTGCAGGGCAACGCGGTCGCTGGGGCCGCGATGTTGGAGGAGGTGGGCCGTCGCCCGGGCGCGCCCCGCCCGCTCGTCGTTGACCTATGGGTGCTGCTGGCGCTCCACTCGGGGCACCCGCGCCAGGTCGAGGCAGCGCTCAAGGCGCACCTGGCAGACGGTGCGGGCGCGCACACTCACACACACGCACACGCACACGCACACGCACACGCACACGCACACACACGCACACACACACGCGCAGACGCACACATGCCAGCCCATACACACACGCACACACACACACACACATACACGCAGGCGCGACCGCAGAGGCGTGGCTGTCAAAGGCGCTCGTCGGACACTCGGGCCCGCTCTCCCGCCACTGCTGGCGCCCGCTGCTTGCGCTCACCGCCGGAGCGGCCGTAGCACAGGGGCTGCCGGCGGCCGTGGCGGCCGCGGCGGGTGCGCCGCGCGGCAGGCCGTCCGGGAGCAGCGGCGCGGCGGCGGCGGCAGCGGCGGCGGCGGCGGGCCCGTCGGGGAGTTGCGGCGCGGCGGCGGCAGCGGCCGGGGGGTCGCAGCAGCAGCAGAGCCAGCACGGCGGTGTCCCCACGGCGGCGGGCGGCGTCGACGCCGCTGCCACGGGCGCGCGCGGCCCCGCCGCCGCCGCCGCGTGCGTGTCGCGCGGTCTATCGCACCAGTACTCGCTGCTCTTCTCCGCGTTTGACGAGCCCGGGTGCCGGCAAGGCGTGCTCGCTGCGCTGCACGCGCACCTCGGGTCGGGCGCCAAGTGCCAGGTCAACGTTGCGCTTGGGGCGCTCGCGCGGCTGGCAACGTCGGTGGGTTGTGGGGTGCGGGCCCACCTCTCACTACTCTGGTGCACTGCTCCTGTGCTCTGAAAACTTACTCGGCGTCAATGGGAGAGGGTGGTTGTGACAGCGCCCTAAGAAGGCGGATGTGGGCCGGGGGGGGGGGGGGGGGGAGGGGGAAGTGCCAGGTCAACGTGGCGCTTGGTGCGCTCGCGCGGCTGGCAACGGCGGTGGGTCGCGGGTTACGATTTAAGGTTCAGGGCGTGCCGGCGCAGAACACCATTTCCCCACACCCAACCATCCACACCCCCACCACACACACGCACACACAGAGGGAGAAAGGGAGAGACCTTCGTGACGGTTCCCTCCGCACGGACAGCCTGGATTACGGCTCTTGCCTATTCTAAAGCACCCCTCCATACGCACAAACGTAACGCAGGCGCCGGCCATACTGGCTCTGAACGGCTCCTACCTCACGAACGTGCTCGACCACCTGAACAAGGCCGACCACTCGCAGCTGCACGCACACACACACGTGCGCACACACGCGCGCACACACACACACACACACACACACATGTACCGCAGGCGCCGGCCATGCTGGCTCAGTAGTACGGCTCCTACCTGACCAACGTGCTCGACCACCTGGACACGTTCAACCACTTGTAGCTGCACACACACACACACACACACACACACACACGTACCACAGGCGCCGGCCATGCTGGCCCAGTACGGTTCCTACCTCACGAACGTGCTCGACCACCTGGACACGTTCAACCACTCGCAGCTGCGCACGCTCTTCCGCGTGTTCAACGCGCTCGTGTCGCCGGCAGCGGGCAGCCCAGGTGATTAACTTTTGATACAACAATTATTACCGTACGCGTGGTTTACCTTCGCAGGGGGGTAAACAAAATGTTTGATCTTCCGCGGAGGTTGTTTTGTCGTCGTTTTCAGTCGATTTGACGTCCGAAATCGCGAAATCGCGATTTCAAATCGTTTTCAGCTTCAGGCAGGGTAAAAAACAAAGCATATTCGCGGGGGCTAACCGCAGGCTAACCGTGTGTACGGTACGTTAAAGCCTGTTCAACGCGCTCGCATCGCCGGCTGCGGGCAGCCCAGGTGGTTATTCTGGGTTTAAATTGTCTTTTAGAAACCCAGCTCAGTTGGCGCTTATGCTGAAAATCCTTGACAAAGTGTCCTCTAGCTTTGGCATGCAAATCAACGCCGCCAAGACAGAAGTGATGATTTTGCCAGCAGATTTTGTCGCGGATCTGCCCACGTTTGCGCTGACTGGTGGTGAAGTGAAGACCGTCTCTGCATTTAAGTATCTAGGGAGTTGGATAACCCAGAGTGGTGGTGTGGAAAAGGAGATCGGTGTGCGTGTCGGTCGCGCGCTGGGCGTGTTTGCGTCTTTTGATAAGATTTGGGCCAGCAAGAAGATGCAAGTGCAGTCTAAGATGCGGGTTTACAACACTTTCGTGCTGCCCCACTTTCTGTACGGCTGCGAAACATGGGCCCCTACTAAAACACAACTGACTCGATTGGAGGTTGCCCACTCTAACTGCCTTCGTCGCATTCTGGGTGTGCGCCTGGTCGACCGGCACAGATTAACTTATATTCGGCAGGCGTGCGACACTGAGCCAATTGAGAGCCTTGTGGCAAAGCGATCAATGCAGTGGCTAGGCCATGTGATGCGCATGCCGGCTTCTCGTCTTCCTCGTACGACTTTTGACTGCACAATGGATGTGGCTCGGCAGCAAGGCCGGCCTCCAGCCTCCTCCCGACACTATTTTCTTAAGCTACTGATTCAGCAGCTAGGCGAAACTAGTGGCACTCGTTCTGATTGGAAGACTTTTTCGGACACGGCGTTTGAGCGTGCTCAGGATAGGGTCGGGTGGAGAGCCGTGGTGTACGGTCCGGCTGCCCCTCAGGCGCCGGCCCCTCCACCACGGCGGTCAAGTAGATTGGCAAGCGCCACTTGACCCCCTATCCCCTAGAAGCAGTTAGGACCTATTTTGGAGGCGTCGCACAATAGCTCTCCTTTTTGCTCTGGGACTACACGTTGGCAGGCAGCCGGCTGGTGGCTACCGCCCCTCACAAGTAATTGTTAGGGCCAGAACTGGACTTGGGTCTAGGCGGTGGTACTAGGACTAGAGGTAGTCTTTGCTGGAAAGCCGATGTAACTGTAACTGTTAGAAACCCTGTTTAACATGAATACCCTGGTTGATACCCCTAAGCCTAAAACCTAAAACTGCCCTTACACCTCGTTTAGCAGCTGCACACTCTCTACCGCTCAACGCGCTTGCGTCACCGGCCGCGTTTTTTGTTTGTTTGTTAGGGTTCACATCAGGGGGGGGGGGGCAGGAAAGTTAGGAAAAGACATCATGTCGAATTACTTCGAATTTTCACACCGGACCGGCGCCATGCTTTTCCCCTCCCTAGATGAGGAAGAATTCCGCTCTTTAAAAAAAATGGAATTGGGGGAGGGGGGGTCTGGACCGTTTTCTCATATTTTTTATTTAACTTTTTATTGTGAACTCCGTTCGACACGAGAGTCGGTGCGCTGGATTCCTCTCGTCAAGAGGAGTCCAAATCCACCCTCAGACCCCCCCACCTCACCCAATAGATAGTGCAGTGGTGTGGGGGTGTGAGAGGGTCCACACCGGGCGATTGGTGTGGACCACTGGTTCACACCCCCTCGGAGCCAGAATGTTCTGCAGACCTCCGATTGGGATGGGGAAGGAAGCAATGGATTTGTCTCACGACAGGGATGCCAAATCCATTGTCATTCATGTGGTTCAATAGTTGGGAGGGTGTGGAAAGGGCCTCGGTGTTTGGGGCTGCACCAGGGCGTGTGGCCGTGTTCTGGGGCCAGTTTCAGGAGTAGGACTGGGCTCTGCAGCCTCCCAAATAGTGTGATGGAATGGGAACGACGTCACAAAGCTGCCCACCAAGTTTCAGCTCCAGGAGATAAGGTATGGGTGTACTGGGGGGGGGGGGGGGGGCAGGCCCGTTTTGAAAATAAGTTAACATGAGGTCTGAGAAAAAACTATTCTGCCCCCTGGTTCACATCTGTTTTTTTAGGGCACGCACGCACAAACACTCCCTGCCTCCCTCTCTCTCTTTCTCCCTCTCTCTTTCTCTCCCTCCCTCTATCTCCTCCTTCTCTCCCCCTCTTTTTCTCACTCTCTGTCACGCACACACGCACAACAGACCGCCTCGTGGACGAGCTTTGTAACGTGGTGGCCAAGGCGCTTCCACAAAACACACACTCTCTACATCTCCTTCTCTCTTTCTCTCTTTCTCTCCTTCTCTCTTTCTCTCCTTCTCTCCTCTCCTTCTCTCCTTCTCTCCTTCTCTCCTTCTCTCCTTCTCTCCTTCTCTCCTTCTCTCCTTCTCTCCTTCTCTCCTTCTCTCCTTCTCTCCTTCTCTCCTTCTCTCCTTCTCTCCTTCTCTTCTTCTCTCCTTCTCTCCTTCTCTCTCCTTCTCTCCATCTCTCTCCTTCTCTCTCCTTCTCTCCATCTCTCTCTCTCTCTTCCTCTCTTCCTCTCTTCCTCTCTTCCTCTCTTCCTCTCTTCCTCTCTTCCTCTCGTTCTCTTCTTCCCTCTGTTTGTTGCTCTGCCTGTTTCTCTCTCTCACTCTCCCTCACACACACACACAAAACACACACACACACACAGGCCGCCTCATGGACGAGCTTCGCATCGTGGTCGGCAAGGCGCTGTCACAGGGGTGCCCTACGTACGTGCGCGCGGGCGTGATCGGCGCGGCCGCGGAGCTCACGCAGAGGGCGCTCGACATGGGGGCAAACCCTGATTCAGACCGTGAGAGAGAGAGTTGTAGGGCAGGCCGGTGACCCGGGGCTGATGTGCCACGGGCAAACCAATTATCAATGTGAAAAGCCCAAGAGCCAGCCTTCTGAGACTGTCCCCGTATTTTTCAGTAGCCCAGTATTGAGGGAGTTGTTGGTCTGTGAACCTGGATGTGTGCGAATGTTTCCCCTCCCCCTATATAGGCCTTGCCTTTCTCATGCTCTCGCGCTCGTGCCTGCTCACGCACACATGCCCACATGCGCAGCGGCCGCGGTCAGGTGCATGGGCACATGCCTCAACGCAGCCCCATTTCTCTCACACGCGCCCACACACATGGCCGGACACACACACACGCTCACACACACACACACACACACACACGCGCGCACACACACACACGCACACACACACACACACACACACGCGCAGCGGCCGCGGCCAGCTCATGGCTGCAGCGATACGACCAGTTCTCAGGCCGCTGCCGCGACGCGGGTGCGCACGCGACCGCGCTGCTGTTCGACGAGCTCGCCGCGTCGGCTGCGGAGCACGGGGGCGCGTTCCCCAAAGGGCTGGTGCTGGAGCTGTCAGGGCGCCTGACTGAGCAGGTGTGTGTTTGTGTGTGTGTGTGTGTGTGTGTGTGTGTGTGTGTGTGTGTGTGTGTGTGTGAGAGCGTTGGTGGGTGGTCCGTGGAGCACGGGGGCGCGTTCCCCAAAGGGCTGGTGCTCAAGCTGTCGGCGCGCCTGACTGAGCAGGTGTGTGTGTGTGTGTGTGAGAGAGAGCGTTGGTGGGTGGTCCTTGGAGCACGGGAGCGCGTTCTCAAAGGCGCCAATGCCCGAGCTGTCGGCGAGCCTGATTGAGCAGGTGTGTGTGTGTGTGTGTGAGAGAGCGTTGGTGGGTGGTCCATTGAGCAGGTGGGTGGGAGACCACTGGGAAACCACCTCCAGTGTTTTTGCACCCGCCCGCAGGTGTGAACCGCCACCAGAGTGACCCGCCACCAGAGTGACCCGCCATCAGAGTGACCCGCTATCAGTGTGACCCGCCACCAGAGTGACCCGCCATCAGAGTGCCTTTCCTACACACATGTGTACAGGTCGATGTGGCGCCCACGACACTCGCCGGCTGCCAGCAGTCAGACAGTTCAACTTCAGAATGACCCACCATCAGAATGGCTCACCATCAGACTGACCCAGTGTCAGAGTTAACCACCATCAGAGTGACCCACCATCAGAGCAACACGTGTGGCTGACAACACCCCTGCGGTTCCGATGCACGCGTGTACAGGTCGATGTGGCGCGCACGACACTCAGATAACCCACCTTCATAATGGCCCACCATCAGAATGGCTCACCATCAGACTGACCCACCATCAGAGTAACCCACCATCAGAGTGATCCGTGTAACTGACAACACCCCTGCGGTTCCGATGCAACGCGTGTACGGGTCGGTGTGGCGCGCACGACACTCGCCGGCAGTCAGATAAAACCCACCTTCAGAATGGCTCACCATCAGACTGACTCACTGTCAGAGTGACCCAACATCAGAGTGACCCATCATCAGAGCAACACGTGTGGCTGACAACACCCCTGCGGTTCCGATGCACGCGTGTACAGGTCGATGTGGCTCGCACGACACTCAGATAACCCACCTTCATAATGGCCCACCATCAGACTGACCCACCATCAGAGTAACCCACCATCAGAGTGATCCGTGTAACTGACAGCACCCCTCAGATGCAACCACAGGTGGACGTGGATCTGCTTGGCGGCGTGGTCGATGGCAGCGCCCCATCTCCCCTTAACCAGCCCACACACGCACGCGCACACACACAGAGAGAGACACTCGTTACAGTTCCGATCGCTGTGCATCGTGGTTTACGGCTCTTGCATGTGCTAAAGCACATACCCCGGCACACACGCATGCACACATGCACACACACACGCGCGCGTGCGCTCACACCTCTCTTCCTCTCTCCTGGCACGTGTGCAGGTCGATCTAGCGCTGCTCGGTGACGTGGCCAACGGCGGCGCCCATCTCCCCTCTACCAGCACACATACATACACACACACACACAACCAACTATCAACCAACTAGATGTTACATGAGGCCATCGGCATGCACCGGCAATGCCTGTGTTGCTGCCAGCAACACACCCCGGCAATTATTACGTTTGTCTGGCCCATGTACTGGGACGCCTTTTGGATAGCGGGTGACACACACACACACACTAACACACACACACGCATAGGCACACACACGCACGCAAACCCGCATACTGTCTCCCTCTCTCCTGTCACGTATGCAGGTCGATCTGGCGCTGCTCGGCGATGTGGTCGACAGCGGAGCACAGGTGTGGTTCCAGGGGTTGATTATGATGGATATTGCAGTCTGTGTGACACCAGTAACGATGTAGTATACCTGTGTCGGCGCTTGATGATGGATATCACAGTCTGTGTGACACCAGTATGATGTATGAGACCCGTGTGGGCGCTAGCGCCCGATACCTTAACTCGGTTTCAGGCTGAGACTGGTTGGCTACCTAGTAGGGGCGAGGATTAAACCCCACATGTGCGCACGCACTGGGTCTAGACAGGGCACTCGGCCCCCAGATCCACCCTATAACACCCAGGTAGTGACAGCAGATTGGAACCAGTTACAGCTCCAAGGGCTGATCTGTATTTCTGCCTCAGAGCTGAGGCAGCTCTGTCTTCATAGTTTTCAGTTTGCCCTTATAGCCACGCGTCCTTACAGGCACGGCTTATGAGGGAATATACCCCCGAGCCACAAATGGATTGAGAATTGGAGCGGTGCTAGCAACTTAAGCTGACGGAATGAAAGCTTCAGTGCCAAGCACCGCTCTTAGTTCTGTACAGTGATTTGTTTTCAGTTTTTTTAGTTATTTTCTGGGAGCCGGCGCACGGACCAACGTCCCAGTGACCGCCTTGACCGCTGCCTTAGCGTTGACCGTTGACCATCAAATATATAGGTCATTATCAAGGTTTTGACGGGATCTATCTGATGGGATCGTCAGACCATCAAGCAACTTGGTTGGGAGCTCTATCTGATGGGATCGTCAGTAGCCAAATGGCTCCCAATGGCTCCCAGGAGCCCAAAACAAAATGACTGCTTCTGTACTTCTCCTCCACACTACCAAATCTCAGCAACACCATAAACTCATGCTTTCTATCCATCTCCACCGCGCCGTCTCGCAGGAACTGTGAAGGTTTGTTGCTTTGCGTTTGCGGGGCTCACGTGATGAGTCTGTGTGGGACGTGGGTCACGCCGAGTGATTCAGTACAAAACTCCCAGTGCTCACAGCAGCGTGGGGCCCGCAACCCCACACCGCGTGGCCCGTAACACGTAACCCTCAGAACCCATCCCGCAACCCTCCCGTAACCCCTCCTGCAACCCCAAGTCAGTGTCCTTCGGGGCCAGTCAACGGTGTGGGGTGCACATTCTCACCGTTACACACCTTTCTTGAGTTACGGGGTGTTACGGGGCACTTTGCGAGGGATGGCCCGTAAGCCCCGTAACGTCAGGGGGGGGGTTATAGTTACGGGAGGTTACAGTTACGGGCCCCACGCTTGCTCCCAGAGCTGATATCTAGGAGGGACCGGTTACACCCGAGAGGGGTTTTCGGCGCACAAAGAAGCTAGCGAGAAGGTGGTGTCCGCTCCCTTGCTTTCCTGCAACAACCCCCTGCTAATGCCAACTCCGCCCTGTGTCATGAAGTTCTCAAGACAGATCCATGAATTGAGGCCTGCGGTTCGGACCCCCTGCGATCCTACACTCTGGACCCCTTTCAAACGCGCAGGACTTTCCGTCTCGGCTGGTGGCAGCGCCTGACGGCACTCCGCTCGAGGGCCCCAGCCTGTCGTTCAACCTGGACGGCGACCAGTGCATGGTGGGACACGGATAGGGGGGGGGGGCCGACACGACCGCAAACCCCCTCATATTTGGGCTGGGAACAGAGAGCCCCCTGTGTACTGGGAGGTCGTTCAACCTGGACGGCGACCAGTGCATGGTGGGACACGATTAGGGGAGGGGGTGTTACGGTTCGAGGGCTCAGGGGGTGTCGGGTGTCGGAGGGTGGGGTGGGGGGGGGCGGAGGCGGCGGAGGGGGGGGGGGTGGGGGTGGAGGGAGTTGGGGGTGGGGTGGAGGGTGGGGGGAGGGCGGAGGGAGGAGGCGGAGGGCGGAGGGTGGAGGGTGGAGGGTGGAGGGCGGAGGTGGGGGGTGGGGGGTGGAGGGTGGAGGGTGGAGGGCGACCAGTGCCAGGGCCAGGTGCAGGGTGGGCGCCTTTGCGTCTGCTCCTGGGCTCCTGCTCCTGCTCCTGCTCCTGCTCCTGCTCCTGCCCCTGCCCCTGCTCCTGCTCCTGCTCCCATGACCCTGTGGAAACGCTGCCGCCCTACACCCCTACACACCCTCGTTGTCCTTATCACACGCCGCGTTCGTGCGCACTGCGCAGGTGTACCTCAAGCTGTGGCCGCAGCTACTGGCGGGCGCATCCCTCCCACCCCCGCGCACCTATTTCCAGGGTTTATCCTGCTCCTGGTACCCTGCGATACCCCCACCCCCACCCCACCACACACACACACACACACATATGCCGTGCGCAGGTGTACCTCAAGCTGTCGCCGCTGCTGGCGGGGGCATCCCTCCCCGCTTTTGAACCTCGTGGTCGATTTTACAGTCTTGTTGGACGCCTCGTGTGCGGTTCTCGCGTGTAACCTGCTCAGGACGGTGTCAGGGCTGTGACCCGGTCATACAATACACAGTCTACTGCTACATCAAAGGCGTCCGACGGACCGAAAAATCGACCACACACACACACACCACGCCGTGCGCAGGTGTACCTCAAGCTGTGGCCACAGCTGCTGGCGGGCGCATTCCTCCCACCCCCGCACAATTTTCCAAGGTGTATCCTGCTCCTGAGACCCTGCGCCCCCCCCCCCCAACACACACCACCACCACACACACGCTTTTTTCATGCGCAGGTGTACCTCAAGCTGTGGCCGCTGCTCGCGGGTCGCGCCGCGCGCGAGGCCGCACCTAATCTCAGGGCGCAACCTGCTCGTGTGACCTTGTGATGACATGTGTCCCCCCCCCCCTCTCCTGACACCCTCCTGACACACACACACACACATGCCGTGCGCAGGTGTACCTCAAGCTGTGGCCGCTGCTGGCAGGCCACGACGCGAGCAAGGCCGCGGCGCTGCAGTGGCTGTGCCCCGCGTTCAGGTGTGTGTGGGTGTGGGTGTGTGTGTGGGTGGGTATGTGTGTGTGTGTGGGTGTCACCACGCACGTGTGTGTGCGTGTGTGTGCGTGTGGGTGGGTGGGTGTGTGTGGGTGGGTGTGGGTGCGTGCGTGTGGGTGGTGTGTGTGTGTGTGTGTGTGCCCCCACGCACCGTGTTTCTGTCTCAGCTGTCTTCATAGTATTCAGTTTGTCTTACAGTCACGCGTGACCACGGAGGTCACGGCTCGGGCAGAGTCTGGCCTCCACCGGCCGCAGACAGGGACCATGCCAAAAAAGCGCTTGTGATAGCACTGCCCACAACCAGTGTCAAGCGGCCGGACCTTGATGCTAGCTAGCACACCTAAAATACGACAACTGAGAAGGGTGGGTGGGTGGCACGGCTTAAAGGGAAAACCGCCGAGCCACAAAAGGATTGAGAATTGGAGCGGTGCTAGCGACCCAAGTTGACGGAATGGAAGCTTAGGTGCCAAGCACCGCTCTTCGTTCTGCAGTTCTCCTTCACACTTATAAATCTCAGCACGTCAGAAACTCATGTTTTCTATTCATCCGTGATTCAATAGAAAACTTCCAAATACAGGCTGCTCGCGGGCTGCTCGTGTCTCTTGAGCTGCTGGAAATTATCGCGCTACCGTCTCTGGACGCCTTGCTCGGCCTGCCGCTCGGTCTCTCTTTCCATACAAACCGCTGTGCCGTGCGGTGACAACCCCCACCATACGCACGCACACACACACACACACGCACGCACACACACACTCACACACGCACCGTGAACACAGGCTGCTCGTGTCGCTCGAGCTGCTCGAGAATGTCGCGCTGCCGTCCCTGGACGCGATGCTCGGCCTGCCGCTCGGTCTCTTCCCATACAAGCAGCTGTTCCGTGCGGTGACAACCTCCACCACACACACACACACACACACGCACACACACACACACTCACACACGCACCGTGAACACAGGCTGCTCGTGTCGCTCGAGCTGCTCGAGAATGTCACGCTGCCGTCCCTGAACGCGATGCTCGGCCTGCCGCTCGGTCTCTTCCCATACAAGCAGCTGTGCCGTGCGGTGACAACCTCCACCACACACACACACACACAGACACACACACTCACACACGCACCGTGAATACAGGCTGCTCGTGTCGCTCGAGCTGCTCGAGAACGTCGCGCTGCCATCCCTTGACGTCATGCTCGGCCTGCCGCTCTCTCTCTTCCCATACAAGCAGCAGTGCCGTGCGGTGACAACCTCCACCACACACACACACACACACACACACACACACACACACTCACACACGCACCGTGAACACAGGCTGCTCGTGTCGCTCGAGCTGCTCGAGAATGTCGCGCTGCCGTCCCTGGACGCGATGCTCGGCCTGCCGCTCGGTCTCTTCCCATACAAGCAGCTGTGCCGTGCGGTGACAACCTCCACCACACACACACACACACACACACACACACACACTCACACACGCACCGTGAACACAGGCTGCTCGTGTCGCTCGAGCTGCTCGAGAATGACACGCTGCCGTCCCTGGACGCGATGCTCGGCCTGCCGCTCGGTCTCTTCCCATACAAGCAGCTGTGCCGTGCGGTGACAACCTCCACCACACACACACACACACACAAACACACACACTTACACACGCACCGTGAATACAGGCTGCTCGTGTCGCTCGAGCTGCTCGAGAACGTCGCGCTGCCATCCCTTGACGTCATGCTCGGCCTACCGCTCTCTCTCTTCCCATACAAGCAGCTGTGCCGTGCGGTGACAACCTCCACCACACACACACACACACACACACAAACACACACACTCACACACGCACCTTGAATACAGGCTGCTTGTGTCGCTTGAGCTGCTCGAGAACGTCGCCCTGCCGTCCCTGGACGCGATGCTCGGCCTGCCGCTCGGTCTCTTCCCATGCAAGCAGCTGCTGAGCGATGAGGCACGGCCGGGCCTGCCTGAGGGCACGCTGCGGGCGATGCTCGCGTCTGTGCAGGTATGCGGGGGTTGTGCTGGGGTTCAGCAGTAGCTGCTGCTGCTGCTGCTGCTTTTTGGCATAGATTTTGGCATAGATTTGGGCATAGATTTTGGCAAGGTTTCAGAAAGGCCTTGGGATGGGATTTGTTTGTGGGTGCGGCCGGGCCTGCCTGAGGGCACGGTGTGGGTGATGCTCGCGTCTGTGCAGGTGTGCGGGCTTGTGGCTGGGGTTCAGCTGCTTCTGCTGCCGCTGCTGCTGCTGCGCTAAGTTTGGCAAAGGTCTCAGCAAGGTCTGGGGCTTGTCTTTTTGTGGGCGTGGCCGGGCCTGCCTGAGGGCACGAAGCGGGCGACGCTCGCGTCTGTGCAGGTATGCGGGCTTGAGGCTGGGGACCAGCTGCTGCTGTTACAGTTACAGTTACATCGGCTTTCCAGCAAAGACTACCTCTAGTCCTAGTACCACCGCCTAGACCCAAGTCCAGTTCTGGCCCTAACAATTACTTGTGAGGGGCGGTAGCCACCAGCCGGCTGCCTGCCAACGTGTAGTCCCAGAGCAAAAAGGAGAGCTATTGTGCGACGCCTCCAAAATAGGTCCTAACTGCTTCTAGGGGATAGGGGGTCAAGTGGCGCTTGCCAATCTACTTGACCGCCGTGGTGGAGGGGCCGGCGCCTGAGGGGCAGCCGGACCGTACACCACGGCTCTCCACCCGACCCTATCTATAGCTGCTGCTGCTGCTAATGATGATGATGATGATGATGATGATGGTGGTGATGATATCGGGTTTGTCCAGGTTCAGCAAGGCCTTGGTCCAGTCTTGGGCTTGGATTGTTTGTGGGCGCGGCCGGGGCTGCCTGAGGGCACGGTGCGGGCGATGCTCACGTCTGTGCAGGTATGCGGGCTTGAGGCTGGGGACCAGCTGCTGCTGCTGCTGCTGTTGATGATGATGGTGATGATGATGATGGTGGTGATGATATCGGTTTTTCCAGGTTCAGCAAGGCCTTGGTCTAGTCTTGGGCTTGGATTGTTTGTGGGCGCGGCCGGGGCTGCCTGAGGGCACGGTGCGAGCGATGCTCGCGTCTGTGCAGGTGTGCGGGCTTGTGGCTGGGGTTCAGCTGCTGCTGCTGCTGCTGCTGCTGCTGCTGCTGCTGGTATCGGTTTTGGCAAGGTCTCAGCGAGGACGGGGCTTGTTTTTGTTGGGGGCGCGGCCGGGCCTGCCTGAGGGCACGGTGCGGGCGATGCTCGCGTCTGTGCAGGTGTGCGGGCTTGTGGCTGGGGTTCAGCTGCTGCTGCTGCTGCTGCTGCTGGTACAGGTTTTGGAAAGGTCTCAGCGAGGACGGGGCTTGTTTTTGTTGGGGGCGCGGCCGGGGCTGCCGGAGGGCACTCTGCGGGCGACGCTCGCGTCTTTGCAGGTATGCGGGCTTGTGGCTGGGGACCAGCTGCTGCTGCTGCTGCTGCTGCTGCTGCTGCTGCTGGTACAGTTTTTTTCGAGGTCTCAGCAAGGCCTTTGAGGTGCCTTTGAGGTGCGGGGTTGACTTGAGGGCGCACAAAACCGCACAACAGGCCGTGATCAGCTACTGCCGCAATCGGCGCGCTGCCAGCACGCACACACACGCACGCACACACGTCGAAAACGCCGTTAAACGGTGTCCAACGGACTGTAAAATCGACCACACTCACTAACACACAGTCTGCGAACACCTGCCGCGAAGCTGCGAAGTCGGCACGTTCACACACCTCGCCCTCCCACAACCAGACACACGCACACACACACACACACACACTCTCACAAACACACTGTCACACACACACACACACTCCCCCCCAACACCACACACACACACACACACTCTCACACACACACGCCCGTCCCCCCCCACACACGCAGTCTGCAATCAGCTACTGCCGCGAAGCCGTCGGTGCGTTCGCGCACCTTACTGTCTCACGGCCAGACACACACACACACACACACACACACACACACGCAGTCTGCCATCAGCTTCTGCCGCGGGCCGTCGGCACGTTCACGCACCTTGCCCTCCCACAGCCAGACACACACACACACACACACACACACACACACGCGCAGTCTGCCATCAGCTACTGCCGCGAGGCCGTCGGCGCGTTCGCGCACCTCGCCTTCCCACAGCCAGACACACACACACACACACACACGCAGTCTGCCATCAGCTACGGCCGCGAGGCCGTCGGCGCGTTCGCGCAGCTCGCCCTCCCATAGCCAGACACACACACACACACACACATGCACACACACACTGTGTATCACACACACACACACACACAGTCTGCCATCAGCTACTGCCGCGAAGCCGTCGGTGCATTCACGCACCTCACCCTCTCACAACCAGGCACACACACACACACACACACTCTCACACACACACACACACACACGCAGTCTGCCATCAGCTACTGCCGCGAAGCCGTCGGTGCATTCGCACACCTGGCCCTCTCGCAGCCTGGCGCCGACCCCAACCCCAACCCCGGCGCGTCGGGGCTGTCGGAAGTTGGAGAGAAGCTGGCCGGGTGGGTAGATGAGGGTTCAAGGTTTAGGGTTCAGCATGAAGGATTCAGGGTTCAGGGTTCAGGGTTGGGGTTGCTGCATGTCATGCGCCGACTCCAACCCCAACCCCTGCGCGTCGGGGCTGTCGGAATTTGGAGAGACGCTGGCCGGGTGGGTGGATGAGGGTTTAAGGTTTGGGGGTTGAGGGTATACGTTTTACAGTTTAGGGGTAGGAGGGTTTAGGGTTGGGGTTCCTCCCATGGCCATGCCCAGCTGTCAGATGGGCTGTCGGAGGTAGGAGAGAGGCTGGCCGGGTGGGTCCATGGAGTTCAGGGCTTGGGGGGTTAGGGTGTACGTTTTGCGGTTTAGGGTTAAGAGGGTTTAGGGTGCAAGTTTTAGGGTTGAGGGTTGGGGTTCCTCCCATGGCCATGCGCATCCCCCAACCCCAACTTGGGCACGGCGGGGCTGTCAGAAGTTAGAGACAAGCTGGCGGGTGGGTCCATGGGTTTCTGGGTTTGGCGGTTTAGGGTGTAGGGTCTAGGGTGTCCGGGTCTAGGGTGTAGGGTGTAGGGTCTAGGGTGTATGTTTTACGGTTTAGGGTTAGAACAGGGTCATGAGGGTTAATCTTAGTTGACACCCTTATTTGCCTTGTTGTATTGATGAGATGATGAGAGTTTTACAATCCACTTCTGGCGGTCACACGTACGGTTCCAAAGCTCCAGTGGGACTTAGAGAATCAAGGCTCAAGGCCCACAAAAGGTCAAGCTACAAGTAGCCCACGGTAACGCCATCCACACTTGGTGGCGGGCGCCAAGCAAGCAGCACCACTGTGCAGGCTGCACACCCAGCCCCTCAAATGGCCAGAGGGCGGACCCAAGGTATAAAACCATGAAGGGACCAAAAAGCCCTCCCCCAGACCACCGGAAGCGGGGCTAGTAGCACACCCGCCGCAGCACTCTACTCAGCGACCACACCGCACCCGCCACCGCACGCGTGTGGCGCCACCTCCCCTTCAAAAACACCCCCAGAGGGAATGCCATCTAGCAAGCAGGTGCAGGCACCCGCTCGCCGTCAACGACGAGGCGCGCGCGGTGGAACTGCGCCCGCTTCCCCGCAACCTTGGCGGCGAGGAAAGCGGGCCACAGCGCCTGGTGCTGCGCCTCCTCGCGGTCACTGAGGACGTCGAAGACTGCAGTCGAGTCCACGCAGCGGCGCAGCTCGTGGCGCCAGCGCACGACAGTGTCGGCCACGGCGTCAGACGCCACGGTGAAGAGCACACGCAGCACACCGCCCCCGCGTGGCTCCACGCCGATGCCCCCGACGGCAGGCTTGGCGTTGAGGAGCGACGCGGACACGACGCCACCATCAGCCGGCTCCCGCCGGCCGGTGCCGCCGTAGAGGAAGCGCACGACATCCGTAGCCAGGCGGACGGGCAGGCTGGTGCCGTCCTCGGCAGCTGCAGCGATCCGCTCCGCCGCCACCGCCGTCGCCTCCTCTTCATCCATCCGCCTGCCACCGCCCCCGAGGAACCAGTTGGCGCCGCGTGCCACCGGGATGGACAGCACGAAGCTGCGGCGCAGCGACGTGTTGCCGACATGCGCAGGCAGCCCCCCCCGGCGGGAGGGGCACGCGCAGATGCGGCACGCGTGGCGCCCGACGCAGGCCGCTCCGTCGCCGGCCCCCCCCTGCCGACGCCACAGGGGCGGCAGCAGCAGCGGGCCGGGCTGGCTGAGCAGCCTCGGCAGCAGGCGCAGCGCGGGGCGCCGCACTGTGGGCCGCATGGCCGGCCCGCGCGCGGGCGGGCTCTGCATGCGGCATCTGCATGGGCGCCCCAGGGACGCGGCTCACCAGGAGGCTCACCACATCCACCAGGGACGCAATCTGTTGCGCCTGCGCCTGCACCACAGCGAGCACCCCCGCAAGGGCACCGCTGTGGCCGGCGTCGGCAACCTGTGGCGCGCCCACCTGCGTCGGCGCATTCTGTGGCTGGGCGCGCGCCCTCGCCTCCCTGTCCAGCAGCCCCCCTACCAGGCGTCTGATGTCTGCCTGCCCCGCGCTGAGGGCGCGGAGGGCGTCTGTGGTGTCGGCCGAGGCCGAGATGTGGTTGCTGGCGTCGCCATGCAGGTGTTGCGCAGCCTCCGCGTATGTGGCTGCCCCCCGCGCCCCGTGGAGCGCCGAAAGCTGTGTCTGTGTCGCATCCACGCACGCGCGGTGGCGTGGCGGGGAGTCTGAGCCGGGGGAGCCGCTGCTCACCGGTGATTCTGTGGTGGTGGCCGCGCGGGCGATGAGCGCGCCGGCGGCCGCACTGTGTTTGCACGCCTTAGAGCGCGTCATGAGTCATGAGAGCAAGCATGTCCTCAGGTGGTGGAATGGTATTGATGATACCAGAGCAAACACCGAATATGCAGACTGACGGCAGGCCATCCCCACCCAACCTGGGCCCACCCCAGGGGGAAAAGTGGCCAAAACGGGCGACACCAAACTTGGGGAATTTCTTGTGGCTTCCCTGGTCGACCAAATCCACTTTTGACGCGTGCTTTTTAGTTGCCGCCAATCTCATTTAGACGCATGCGTCGTGGGTGACCGTAGCTTGGAGAGACGGTGAAATGCGGAACGAAACTGTTTGGCGTCAAACGCAACCGTGACGTGTAACGTTTGACGCCAAACGATTTCGTTCCGCATTTCACCGTCTCTCCAAGCTACGGTCACCCACGACGCATGCGTCTAAATGAAATTGGCGGCAACTAAAAAGCACACGTCAAAAGTGGATTTGGTCAAGAGGCGACGCTGCAAAACATGCCGAAAGTTTGGTGTCGCCCAGAACAGCGACCCCGACAACGCGGCACGGAATGAGACCCAGCGCCTCGTCAAGTTCATGCCACGGGTGTTGAAGATCGGGAGGAGGCGTCGCGGGGGGCTGGCTCCTCGCAGCGGCGCGGCAGGGGGTTGGGTGCGAGTGTTGCATGGCGCTCCGCGCGGCCCGTGACGGCCCCACGACGTATTCCAGCACACGATCTCGACACGCATGTCTATATTACGTGTCGATAAGTCATTCTGCACGCGCGATGGGGCCGTTTTGTCGACTTTGTATTTTTTGGTGTGGCCACATTTTGGTCACAGATTGGGTGGGGATGGCCGGCACGGCAGCTGTGGGTGGTCGATTGGGGCGTGGGGTGGCTCGTCGGACAGCTTACAGTCCGGGATATCTGCTGGTTGTCTTAAGGCACGTTTCAGGGTAAAGGGTTGGGGTTCCTCCCATGACCATGCGCATCCCCCGCCCACTACCCGGCGGCTGTCGGATGGGCTGTCGGAGGTTGGGGAGAGGCTGGCCGGGTGGGTCCATGGGGGCTAGGGGGATCGCTAGGGGCTCAGCATTCGAGCTTTAGGGTTCAGCATTACGGACCATTTCTGACCTTCCCGATTAAAGCGATTCGACTTTGGGGTGTGGGGAACCCCTAGTTTGAAGGGGGTGGTCAACAGATGACTCTAACCCTAACTTTGATTAATAACAAAAAACGTTGTACCCGTACAACGCTGTTGTACGGGTAATACGGGGTCGTCATCTAAGATTAGGGTTCAGCATTACGGATTTAGGGTTTAGGGTTAGGGTTGGGTTTTTTGCCTGGCATGCGCATCCCCAACTCCAACCCAAGCAAGCCGGGGCTGTCAGAGGTAGGAGAGAGGCTGGCCGGGTGGGTCCATGGGGGCTCAGGGCTCAGGATTCAACTTTTAAGGTTCAGCATGAATGACTGATAAAGGGTTTAGGGTTACGGTTGGGTTTCTTGCCTGGCATGCACACCACCCGGCTGGGACTGCCCACCGACCCGCCCCTCACAACACACACACACACACACACGCACACACACACGCACACACCGCAACCGCCTGGCGCAGGTGCACGTGCTGACCGCAGTGCGGGAGCAGCTGCTGGCACTGCACACACACACACACACACATACACATACACACATACACACCGCAGCCGCCTGGTGCAGCTGCACGTGCTGACCACGGTGTGGGAGCAGCTGCTGGTGCTGCACACACACACACACACACACACACACACACGCATACACACACACACACACACACACACAAACATGCACAACGCAGCCTGGCGCAGCTGCACGTGCTGAACGCGGTGGGGGAGCAGCTGTTGGCGCTGCACACACACACACGCACACACATACAAGTATAATACGCCATTAAAGGCGTCCAACAAGACTGTAAACTCGACCACACACACACACGCATACGTATACACACACACACACACACAAACTGCAGCCGCCTGGCGCAGCTGCACGTGCTGACCGCGGTGTGGGAGCAGCTGCTGGCGCTGCCAGGCGGGCAGGCTGTGGCAGAGTCGCTGCCAGATCTGGCGGTACCGATGGCGGGGGCGGCAGCGGCGGCGGCGGCGGGCGCGCACGGAGGCGGCGGAGTCATGGTGCGAGTGTGTGTGTGTGTGTGTGTGTGTGTGTGTGTGTGTGTATGCGCTGCCACTGCCTCTGCGATGGCGGCTGCGGTGGCAGCGGCGGCGGCGGGCGCGCACGGGGGCGCCGTAGTCATGGTGCGTGCGTGGTTGATCTGACAGCCTTTCGCACGCCTTTGGTGGCGTGCAAGACCGTATGTGTGCGGGCAGATGGCAGAGTCGTGGTGCGTGTCTGTGGTCGTTATTTTACGGCCTGTCGGACGCCGTCCTTGGCGTGTCGGACTGTCTGGGTATGCGCTGCCACTGCGTGGGCCGCACATTCGCACGCCTTCCTGCACACAAGCTCATCATCACAGCATGCCCCACCACGCATGTGTGCGCTTGCCCCCCCCCCCACACACACACCGCCCGCCCCCCCCCCCCCCCCGCCCCGCGCTCCTCGGCCCCGGCAGAAAGGAGCGAGGCCTCACGCCCGTGCGCCTCTCAGCGCTCAATCGCACACGCTAGATGACCTCCCCCCTCTACACACACACACACCGCAGGGCCCTCCCCCTCCCCGCCCCGCGCTCCTCGGCCCTGGTGCAAAGGAGCCAGGCCTCACGCCCGCGCGCCTCTCAGCGCTCTCTGCGCGCAAGTTGCGACCGCTGCCCGTGCGCGCGCTCGCGCTCCTGGCCGCGCTCCCGCCCGCGGCGGCGCTGCTCCCTTCAGCTGCGTCAGGCAGGCAGGGCCGCGGAGCAGCGGCGCCCGCAGCAAGTGAGTAAAGAGGGGTGAGATGTGAACCCCTAAAGCCCTTTGAACCCTGAATCCCAAAGCCCAGAAACCTAGCCTGCAGCCGCGCCGCTCCCTTCAGCTGCGTCAGGCAGGCAGGGCCGTGGGGCAGCGGCGCCCGCAGCAAGTGAGTGTGTGCAGAGCGCTGCGAGGGTTTAGGTGTCAACCCCTAAACCCATTAACCCTGGCCCGCCCGCACGCTCGCTCGCGCTGCTGGCCGCGCTCCCTCCCCCGTGGCGGTGCCCCTCCCTGCGGCTGCCTCGGGCAGGCAGAGCCGCGGAGGTGCGGCGCCCGCAGCAAGTGAGTGTGGACAAGATCTTGTGTGAACCCCTGAAACCTTTAAACCCAGAACCCTTGATCCCAGAAGCTTAGCTCGCTGCTGCGCTCCTCCACGCTGCTGGTTGCCTCGGGCAGGCCGGGCCGAGGCACCGAGGCTTCCGCAGCAGGTGTGTAGAGGGCACATCTCCCTCTCCCTCTCACACTCTCGCTCACTCTCTCACACTCTCTCACACTCACTCTCACACTCACTCTCTCACACTCTCTCTCTTACACTCTCTCTCTCACACTCTCTCTCTCACACTCTCGCACACTCTCTCTCCCTCCCTCTCTCTCTCACTCTTTCACTCCCTCTCATGCACCTCAACCCACCACAGTCGCCCGCGTCGACGCGTCGCTCCTAGCGGGCGCATGCCACCTGGTGTCCAGCCTGCAGCAGGCACTTGCGGCCGCCGAGGCGGTGGCTGAGGGCGGCAGGCGGCTGGGGATGGTGGGCGGGCGGGCGGCGGAAGAAGGTGTGTGTCTCTGTGTGTTTGCGTTTATGAAGATGGGTGTTGCCGCTCTCTCCGTATACCGCTGCTGCTTGTGCTACACACACACACTTACACACAGACACACACACCAGTGGTGTCCTTGAGGAATCACATACTGCTGCGTTTTCCCCGTAACCTCGGAGGGAACATGCCGAATTGACCCCGCAAGAGGCATTTTTTTTGCGGAAAAGTGTGAAATACTTGATGTCGCACTTTTCAGAGCGAAATTCCAGCCATTTGCCCAGTCATTTTTGCCCCAAATTTCCCGTTTTTGCTCCGCAGCGGGGGCTGCGGGGGCTGTGGGGGACTCAGGACATCACTGACAGGGATGCTCAGGACATCACTGACACATACACACACACACCGCAGCCAAGCCTCCCCCGACCTCCTGCCAGACCTGCTGCAGCCGCTGCATGGGCTGCGCATGCACACACACACACACACACACACACACCGCAGCCGAGCCTCCCCCGACCCCCCTGCCAGAGCTGCTGTCGCTGCTGCAGCCGCTGCTGCGTGGGCTGCGCATGCACGCGGATGCGGGTGCTGCGGCACTCGTGGCGGTTTCGCGTACAGGGGTGCGTGTGTGTGCGTGTGTGTGCATGTGTGTGTGTGCGTGTGTGTGTGTGTGTGTGCATGCGTGTGGTGGTCGGTGCATGCGTGTGTGTGCTTGCTTGCAAGTGTGTGTGCGTTTGCATGCACCTATGTGGAATGTGGGTGTGTATGCGTGTGTGTGTGTGTGTGTGTGTGTGTGTGTGTGTGCAAGCGTGCGTGCCTGCTTGCAAGTGTGTGTGCGTGTGCATGCACCTATGTGGAATGATAATATAACCTGTTGTTGCGGTTGCTGTGACTGGTTTCTAAGCCCCAAGTTCACCCTAAACCCCCAACCCTCAACCCTTAACCTTACACCCTAAATCGTAAATCCTGAACCCCAACCCCCACGCAGTGGGAGACACGCAGTGCGGAGTGGCCGGTCAAGGACCCCGCAGCGCTCGGCGACGGCGAGGTGCTGCTGGAGGAGGTGTGTGTGTGCGTGTGCGTGAGTGTGTGTGTGTGTGTGTGTGCATGAGTGTGTGCGTGTGGGTGTGTCAGCCAAGGACCACGCAGCGCTCGGTGACGGCGAGGTGCTGCTGGAGGAGGTGTGTGTGTGTGTGTGTGTGCGCGCATGTGTGTGTGTATGAGTGTGTGCATGTGTGTGTGTCGGCCAAGGACCCCGCAGCGCTCGGTGACGGCGAGGTGCTGCTGGAGGAGGTGTGTGTGTGTGTGTGTGTGCGCATGTGTGTGTGTGTGTGTATGAGTGTGTGCATGTGTGTGTGTCGGCCAAAGACCCCGCAGCGCTCGGTGACGGCGAGGTGCTGCTGGAGGAGGTGTGTGTGTGTGTGTTACCTCGTCGCGCCTGCTACACGGCACCCTCTTTCACTTAACCACACCCTGCCCGTTGCTCTCCTAAACCCATGCCTCCCTTGCACACATGCCTCCCTTGCACACATGCCTTCGTTGTAGGCCAACCCGGGCCTGCGGTCGTCGTGCGCCATCCCCACCGTCTCGTCGCGCCTGGTCAGCAGCACCCTCTCGTGCCTGCGCGCCCTCGTGCGTGTTCGCGCGCACCACCCCCCGGGCTTCATGTCGGACCTGCTCTCCGCGCTGTCCGCCGCCGCGCCGCCGCCGCCGGCGTCGACGCGCGCGCCCGGCGGGACGCCGGCTTATGTCGCGGCAGCGGGAGGTGGGTGTTTGCTGTGTGCTGTGTGCTGCGCCCCGGGCTGCATGTCAGGCTTTTTCTTTGCTCTGTCTACGGGGCTCGATTAACGGAGGCCCGTTCTCGTCGCCGAGCCCTGGACCCAGCAATGCGGCGCTGCTGGTGACGAGGATCTCCGTGCCGCTGACGAGCGGGGTAAAATACGACTGGCCCGGCTCCTGCTAGGCTGCCCCTCGGTGGAACACTTCAGGAGCGGCTTGCCCGGCGCTGCCATGGCTTGGCGAGTAGCCGCGGCGCTGCCGCGGCCCGTGCTGGGAGACGGCCCTTATCCTCCCCCCATGCAGGACGCCATGCGGCACCGATCTCGACGAGTTGATCGACGAGCGGAGGAGCTGGCGCCCGTCAATGCATGCTGGACATTGGTCAAGATGGCTGCCCGTGGAGGCGGGCTACCATCACGGCTTCGGCGGTGGCGACCGCCGAGGCAACACAGAGTAAATCCGCTTCACCAATCGCAGCGTTCGTCACCGCGCTCATCCTCGGGGGCGCTCGTCTGCCGGTGACTGGCGTTGGAAGGTCTTCAGGCAGCCTCCATGACAACTCTGTCGTCCATGCACCCCTGGAGGGTGGAACCTGGCCATGCATGAGGCATGGGGCGCCGGCTGAGCCCCATGCAAACGAGAGCTGGACAGCCATGCACTGCCAGGCGGGGACCGTTCCAGTCAGCGCCAGTCGGCTCTGCCGGCTTGACTGGCCACAAGGCCACTACTGTGACCTGAGGAAGGTCCTCTCCTATATGCTCCTTGCCAGACATGTCTCTCAGAGACCGCTGTTTGGGGTATTCTAGCCGGCGGGAGCGGTAGTCTATCGGCCGGAAGCCGGCGGTACTCTAGTACTTAAGTGTGCTGGAGTATCGGCGGGTGTCTCTAGTAGAAGAGTAGCCTGCTTAGCTGGAAACCCCGTGTTACTGTTACTGTCTACGCCGCCGCCGCCGGCGTCGACGCGCGCGCCCGGCGGGACGCCGGCTAACGTCGCAGCAGGGGGAGGTGTGTGTGTGTGCGATGTGCTGTATTCCGTGCCTCATCGCCTGCATTGTGTCGTGTGTGCTGTGTGTGTGTGTGCTGTGTGTGTGTGTGCTGTGTGTGTGTGTGCTGTGTGTGTGTGTGTGTGTGTGCAAACAACATCGTTTCCTTGACCACACACGCACACACGCCGCGCGCAGCGGTCGGCAGCGGCGGCGTAGACGTGTAAGTGCCTCTCGTTGCTCTCCACGCGCATGCACACTGACACACACACACACACACGCACACACGCGTGCCCACACGCGTGCCCACACGCAGTGGGCGGCAGCGGCGTCGCAGGCGTCGCGCCAGCGCTGCCCACGCTTGCATCTGCGTGCAAGTGCCTCTCGTCGCTCTCCACGCTCATGCACACTGGCACACACACACACACACACACACTGACACGCACACACACGCCCACATGCATGCCCACACGCGTGCCCACACGCAGCGAGCGGCAGCGGCGGCGCAGACGTCGCGCCAGCGCTGCCCGCGTTTGCGTCTGCGTGCAAGTACCTCTCGTCGCTCTCCACGCGCAAGCTGCTGGCCACGCCTCCCAAAAGTGTGGACGCAGCGGGTGTGGACGACGGGTGTGTCGAGTTTGTCGGCGGTCCGTGCCTCACGCTCGACCTCGAGCTGCTGAGGTGCGACAACACACGTCACCCAACCAAGACCCCCTTGATGTACAACACATCACTCTTTGCCCAACTAAGACCCCCCCCCTCTGCGGTACGACACGCGTCACTTTTTTGCGTGACGAATACCCACATGCCGCGCGACGCATGCCACGCGTTTCCTAACTAAGACCCACCTGTGGTGTGTCACTCTTTGCCTACGAGGCATCACTCTTTGCCTAGGAGGCGTCACTCTTTGCCTAGGAGGCGCCACTCTTTGCTCTTGCCTACCACGACCCACAAAGTACATGCCACCCACCCTAAACCCCCCGCGTGCCGTGGCTCTCCTCCCAAGCGCTCAATCACCACATTGATCGGTTGTCTGCCCCTCCCTTGTCCGCAGGCTGCACGCAACGATCGTGGACACGGCATGCGGGTGCCACGCTGTGATAGCCACTGGCCGGCTCTCTGGCCAATGCAGCACTACTCGTTCCACCACAAAATGGTTGCCCCTCCTCACCACACACACACACACACTGCACCATCCTCGCAGGCTGCACACACCCTTAAACCTTAACCAGTGATTTCCTTTTCGGGAGTTTAAAATATTTTTTTCACAGCCGGAATTTGCTTTGACTGCGTTGACCGTTGACCTCCAGTCGACCGTCTGTCCTCATACATAGGTAATTTGAGAGCTCTAGACATGCTCTATCTGCCGGGCGCGTCAGACAACCAATCCACTGAATGAGTCTAGCTGTGTGCATGGTCAAAGTACAGCCGGAATAAAGCAAAGTGGCTGTGCAGAGCCGAAAAGGAAATCACTGCCCCAAACCCTTACCAAATCTTCACCCTCAGACTGCATGCGGCGATCGTGGACGCAGCGTCTGAGTGCCACGCGGCGACAGCTGGCGCGGCCGTCGGCGGCGCTGCGTCGCAGCAGCAGCGCGGAGCGGCGGCCGAGCTGTGCGCGCAGGTGGGTCGGTGGCCCCACCTGGGGTTCAACAGGGGTTCGGGGCTTGGGGTGCATCTTGGGCAGCGGGAGCGGCGGCGCTGCGTCGCAGTGGCAGCAGCAGCGCGGCGCGGCTGCCGAGCTGTATGCGCAGGCACGCGTAGCCTCACCTAGGGGGGGTATTGGTACATCTCAGGGCAGCACTGGCACTGGCCGGGGCGGCGGTGCATTGCAGCGGCAGCAGCAGCTTGGCAGCCGAGCTGTATGCGCAGGTCTGTGGAGTCCCACCTGGGTGGGTTATGGGCGCATTTAAGGGCAGCACTGGCACTGGCGGGGGCAGGCGCTGGCGGTGCGTTGCAGCAGCAGCAGCAACAGCACAGCAGCCGAGCTGTGCGCGCAGGTGAGTCGGTGGCCCCACCTGGGGGTTCTGAGCGCATCTCAGGGTAGCGCTGGCGGGGGCCGGCGTCGGCAGGGCGTCGCAGCAGCAGCAGCACAGCAGCGCGGCGCGACAGCCGAGCTGTGCGTTGAGGTCTGTGGAGTCCCACCTAGGGGAGTATGGGTGCATCTAAGGGCGGCACTGGCGGGGGCCGGCGCCGGCAGAGCATTGCAGCAGTAGCAGCAGCAGCGCAGCCCGGCAGCCGAGCCGTGCGTGCAGGTGAGTTGGTGGTGCAAGACTTGCGCAGGGTAGGGGTTGTCGGTGCTTTGGGCTTAGTAGGGTGGTATGCTGGGGTTCAGGCGTCGCAGCAGTAGCAGCAGCAGTAGGCGGGGCAGCAGTAGCAGCAGCAGCGCGGAGCGGCAGCCGAGCTGCCGCGCAGGTGAGTCGGTGGTGCCATGGGGCTGCCCTGCCAAGTGACCCCTCGGAAGGATTCATTTACTTGTTTATTTCCCGGCTCGAGCACCTTTGACCGCCCACACCAGGCGCGATACAAAGCGGGTGTTCACGCAACGCATGCCATTCTACTGCTCTCGGCGAGAGCTTTCCAACGCACCCCTCGTTGCCCTCTCCCACCAAGTGTAGGCCCCGGTGCTGGCGTCCCCTCCCCCTGGCTGCGGCCCAACCCCAATAATCTCATGCCGCAGATGCGCTCGGCTGTAGTTACTGACTCCTGACTGGCCTTCCTCTGGCTCGTGCACATGCACCCCGGGCTGTCGACCTCAGCCGGCGCCATGCTCGAGGCCGCGTGGGGCTGCCCGCTCGTGGGCCCTGTGCACACCCCAAAAATGGATTTTACAGTCTGCTAGTCACTTGCTCTAGACCCTGCCTGGAAATGATGCCGCAGATGCGTTCTGGACTGTCGACCTCAGCCGGCGCCATGCTCGAGGCCGCGTGGGGCTGTCCTTAGCCCTGCACGGCCTCGCTGCATGCACCCTTCCTGCCTTTACCCACCCTCAACCCTGCTGATGTACCACAGATGCGCTCCGGGCTGTGCACATCTGCGTGCGCCGTGCTCAGGGCGGCATGGGGCTGCCAAAAGCCCTGCACGCCCTCGCTGCCTGCACCCTGCACGCCCCTTTCGTACCCTCAACCCTAGCTCTGACTTTCGCAGATGCGCTCTGGGCTGTCTGCCTCAGCAGGCGCCATGCTCGAGGCCGCATGGGGCTGCCTTTGGCCCTGCACCCTAATTAGCTTAACCCTTCCTCACCAATTTTACCAAACCCTGACCTAACCTTTCTAAACCTCAACAATTCATGCCACAGATGCGCTCCGGGCTGTCTGCCTCAGCCAGCGCCATGTTCGAGGCCGCGTGGGGCTGCCTTTGGCCCTGCACCCTAACTAGCTTAACCCTTCCCTCACCAACTTAACCAAACCCTGACCTAACCTTACTAAACCCCAACAACTCATACCACAGATGCGCTCTGGTCTGTCTGCCTCAGCCGGCACCATGTTCGAGGCCCCGTGAGGCTGACCTTAGCCCTGCACCCTAACTAGCTTAACCCTTTCCTAACCAACTTAACCAACCCCCGACCTCACCTTACTAACAACTTATGCCGCAGATGCGCTCTGGGTTGTCGACCTTAGCCGGCGCCATGATCGAGGCCGCGCGGGGCTGCCCGCTCGTGGGCCCTGTGCACACCCCAATGGAGGATTTTACAGTCTGCTAGTAACCCTCTAGACCCTGCCTGGTACTGATGTCGCAGATGCGCTCTGGACTGTCGACCTCAGCCGGCGCCATGCTCGAGGCCGCGTGGGGCTGCCCGCTCGTGGGCCCCGGTGCTGGCGTCGCCCTGGTCGTGGCCGATCCCAAGCCCTTCACGGTGGGTGTTGTTTGGGGCTGGGCTGTGTCCTGTGACTGCATGCTGTGTGCTGTTTGCGTTGTGGCGGCATGGTTGTGGGCTGTGGGCAGTTTGATGTGGCCTGTGGGCCGTGGGCTGTGTGGCTGTGGGCTGTGGGCTGCGGCGTCGCCCTGGTCGTGGCCAATCCCAAGCCTTTCACGGTGGGTGTCGTTTGCGGCTGGTCTGGGTGCTTTGGCTGTGTGCTGCGACAGTGTGCTGTGTGCTGTGTGGCTGTGGGGGGCTTTGGGTGTGTGCCGTGGGCTGTGGGCTGTGTGGCTGTGGGCTGTGTGGCTGTGGGCTGTTTGCTGCAGGCTGTGGGCTGTGTGGCTGTCTGCTGTGGGCTGTGGGCTGTGGGCTGCGTGCGGTGTGGCTGTGAGCTGTGGGCTGCGTGCGATGTGCTGTATGCTGTCACAGCACACATCCACAGCACACAGCAACAGCACACAGCAACAGCACACAGCAACAGCACGCAGCCACACAGCAGATAGCAAACAGCACACAGCCACATCACACAGCCACCCAACACACGGCGACACGGCACACAACCACAGCATACAGCCACATCACACAGCCACAAAACACAGCAACATCACACAGCCACACATCACGCATCCACACAGCAGATAGAAAACAACACACAGCCACATCACACAGCCACGCAACACACGGGGACACAGCAGACAGCAACAGCAGACAAGCGTGTGACAGCCCGCCACATGGCTCGACAATCTTGCATGCTGGGCGCCCCGTCATGCACACACGCCATCGTTTTGCGCTCGCTCCGTATTATCAGATGAAACGTGGACACTGCGGCCTCCTTGCATGCAGGTTCTGCTGTGGTCTAGTGGTGACCAAACAAGAAATCCTCAGTCCTGAATTCAGCATCTGTGGAAAGAAATGCACGCAGGTTGGATACATGGACACGCACAAACAACCAATATTTTGCACATTGGGGGCGAGGTATTGCATTATTTTTGCAATGCATTTTCATGTATTTATCACATCACAATAAAATCACATCACGGTGGAATCATCAACTTGGCACTGGCTTGCTTGTGTGCGTGCATGCACGTGCATGCACGTGCACACAGACACTCACGTGGCGGGCGTGTGGACGTGGCTGGTCGGTTTTGTCAAATGAAACGGCAGCAATGAGGTCGTGCCTTTTGCTGGAAAGCCGGCTGTGTCTGTTACCGAAGCCAGCAACTTGGCATGGTTGTGTGCGTGCATGCAGGTTGGCGACATGGACACGCACATGGAGGGCGTGGACGTCGCTGGGATGGATGGGGAGGAGGAGGCCACGGTGAGGGCGGCGGAGGAGAAAGCGCTGATGGCGGGGCGTAAGCTTGCGGCACAGGCGGAGGCGGCGTGGAAGGTGAGTGTGTGCGCGTGTGTGTGCCTGTGTGTGTGTGTATGTGTGTGTGTGCGTGTGTGTGTGTGTGTGCTTGCGGCACATGCAGAGGCAGCGTGGAAGCTGTGCACATTATTGTGTGTATGTGTGTGTGTGTGTGTGTGCATGCTTGTGTGTGCATCAAATCCCTCAGAAAATCCGCCCCCGGCTCTGACGACATCACCTCCCCCCTCCTCAAACACGGCGGCACCGCAACCGCAACCGCCCTCCACCAGATCATCTTAACCTGTTGGAACACCACCTCCATCCCCGCCGCGTGGACCCAAGCAGACATCTGCCCCCTCCACAAGGGCGCATCCTCGGGCCCACCCACGCGCAGCAAGTCCTACCGCGGCATCTCCCTCCTGCCCGTCGCTGGCAAGGTCTACACTCACATCCTCCTCAACCGCCTCGAGCTCCAGCTTGACCCCACCCTCAACACTTCCCAGTTCGGCTTCCGTCCGGGCCGTGGCACCTCCGATGCCATCTTCACCCTACGACGCCTCCAAGAGGAGTCACACCGCGCCCGCGCCCCCCTCCATGTGGCTTATGTCGACCTGTCCAAGGCGTTCGACAGTGTCAACCACGCCGCCCTTTGGAAAACCCTCCTCCACCGCGGCGCGCACCCTGCCCTCCTCGCACGCATCGAAAGCCTCTACTCTGGTGCCACCGCCACAGCCCGAGTCAACGGTGCATACTCCGCCCCTTTCCCTCTCAAAGCTGGCGTCAAGCAAGGCTGCCCCCTCTCCCCCCTCCACTTCAATGTCTACATCGACACAGTTGTCCGGTCCCTGATTGCCCAGCTCCCCAACGCTGGCATTCAAATTGGCTACATGATCGACGGAAAACTGTACACCCCTGAGTCCCGTAAGGACTTTTTTTACCACCATACTCCCCCTCCTTCTCTACGCCGACGACATCGCCCTGCTCGCCCCCGCGGAGGAAGACCTCCGCATCATGCTCACCCTCCTCGACCGCATCTGTTCAGACCTGGCCCTTGCGATCAACTACGACAAAACCGTGGCACAATCCCTCGGCCACCCTTCTGCCCACACCGTCCCCTCCGCCCCTATCACCATCCCCTCCAACTCCTCATCTACCCCCCACCTGGTCCACTCCACCTCCAAGTTCAAATACCTGGGAAGTATTCTGTCCTCCCCCGCCGCCCCTTCTGATGACGCTCCCAACACGTCTGACTCCGACATCCTCGACTCAGAGATCTCACGCCGGATCGGAAGTGCCTGGTACGCCTTCAGCCGTCTCACTCCCCGGTTCTGGAACTCCAACTCAATCTCTCCCATTACCAAGATCCACCTCTACAACGCCTTTGTGATCTCTGCCCTACTGTATGGCTGCCAGACATGGACGTTGAACAAGGCCCACATCCACCGACTTGAAGTAACCCACAACCGTTTCCTCCGCCTCATCAAGGGCATCCCTCCTCACACCACAGAGCACACTTCCACCACGACGATGCATGCCACCCCCCCTGTACGTTCCCTATCATCGACACAATCAACAAGCACCGTGCTACGTTCATCGGCTCCCTCATCCGCCGCCTCCCACCTCCCCCGTCCCCCCGCCCCTCCATCTCCACACACCCGCCCGTCCCTTCTCCCCCACCACCCCCTCCCGACATCATATACCCCCCCACTGCCGCTCTTTTCGCGTACCGCCGACCGGACATGACTTCACTCTATGCCGGCGGCGCCATCACATCCTACCGGCTCAGCGCCGGCGACTTTTTCGCCCACTCCGTAAAGTTCCGTTCCTCCGCAAACACCCACTTTTCCAACTTCAAACGCGACATCTCCAAGCACCCCGAGTTCATGGACCTCTTGTCCAAGCGAGTCACCCCCGAGTGGATCCTCATAGCGAGATTTCCACAACTGTGGAGGTCAATCTGCCGAGACCTAGTTTAAACTCAGTCGAAGCGGAGTGACGAACACAGCCGTCAGTGACCCGCATTTGCCCCTTTCCCCCACTGTTTTTTGAATGAGATTATTCACCCTCTTGTTGGCGCACGGTTGGTCACCCGCCTCCAAATGGAATCTCCTCAATGATGACCAGAAACAGCCTATCTAGGTCTGCCGTGCAGAGTTCTCTGTAACGATCTCTCTCTCTCTCTTGTGTGTGCATGCGTGTGTGGGTGTGGGTGCATGCGTGTGCTTGTGTGCGTGCTTGCGTAGTCGGTTTTATAGTCCGTCAGACACCTTTGATGGCGTATTATACCCTACAAAAGAGGCCGGCAGCTGCAAAAAATGAAACACCTAGCTGCCATCCGCCATCATGTCTGCTGTGCGCGTGGTGCGTGTCTCAAAGCATGCGCGTGTGTGTGTCTGCAGCCTCCTGCCCTCCGGACCTAGTGACTCACTCGCGTAAACGCACACGACGCAGGGCCGGCCAAGGCTGTCGAGGATCTGCTGCCAGTGTGGCTGGCACACACCCACACATCACCCAGCCGCCATCCCTGCTATCCTCCCACCGAGTCGCACAAATACACACGCATACTGAGACGCATGGCGCAACCAGATGTACTAGAGCTAGTGGGATGGACACAGTCAATGTGTATCCACTGAGTGGACTAGTGCGGGTGATAGTATCTGCCTGCCTCAGGGATTGAGTGCGCAAGCACAAGTCTAATACGCCATCAAAGGCGTCCAACAAGACTGTAAAATCGACCATACGTATCGTGTACAACAATGCAGGGCCGTGCCACGGAGTTGGAGGAGCTGCTGTCCGTGTGGCTGGCACACATCCAGCCGCCCTCCCTGCTGTCCTCCCACAGAGTCGCCCAAACGCGCACACACACACACACACACACACGCACGTACGCCATACGGGCAATGCAGGGCCGGCCGACGCGGTCGAGGAGCTGCTGTCAGTTTTGCTGGCACACACACACACACACCACACACGCACACACACTGATATCCTCCCACTCAGTTGCCCTCACGCACGCACACCCACACACACACACACATACGCTGTATGTAAAATGCAGGGCCGGCCAAGACGGTGGAGGAGCTGCTGTCCGTGTGGCTGGCACACACACACACACACACACACACACACAGCCGCCCTCCCTGCTATCCTCCCACTGAATCGCCCTAACGCACGCACACACAGACACACACACACACACACACACGTATGCTGTCCGGACAATGCAGGGCCGCGCCAAGGCGGTGGAGGAGCTGCTGTCAGTGTGGCTGAGCTACAGCGAGTCGCCGGCCGTGCTGCTGGCGCGCCTGGCCAAGGACGTGAGTGGGCCTGATGGTGCTGCCGCTCTGATGCTGCGGCTTGCTGCCTGCTGCTGATGCTGCTGATGCCGCTGCCGCTCTGATGTTTAAGCTTGCTTCTGCTGCTGCAGCTGATGCTGCTGTTTGTTGCTCCTGCTTGCTGCTGCTGCCCCTGCTCCTGCTTGCTCCTGCTGCTGCTGATCTGTTGATGATGTAGCATAGCTCGCGGCATATGCTGCTTGACCCTTGGATGCTTGCTGATGCTTCTGCTGATGCTTGCTGCTGATGCTGGCCGTGCTGCCGGCCGTGCTGCTGGCGCGCCTGGCCAAGGACGTGAGTGGGCCTGCTGATGCTGCCGCTCTGATGATGCGGCCTGATGCCTTCTCCTGCTAATGATGATGATGATGCTTCTGCTGCTGCCGCTCTGATGTTGAAGCTTGCTTCTGCTGCTGCAGCTGATACTGCTGTTTGTTGCTCCTGCTTGCTACTGCTGCCCCTGCTCCTGCTTGCTCCTGCTGCTGCTGATCTGTTGATGATGTAGTGAAGCTCGCGGCATATGCTGCTTGCCCTTGGATGCTTGCTATGATGCTGCTGATGCTTGCTGCTGATGCTGGCCGTTCTGCTGGCCGTGCTGCTGGCACACCTGGCCAAGGACGTGAGTGAGCCTGCTGATGCTGCCGCTCTGATGATGCGGCCTGCTGCCTTCTGCTGCTGCCGTTCTGATGTTGAAGCTTGCTTCTGCTGCAGCTGATGCTGCTGTTTGTTGCTCCTACTTGCTGCTGCTGCCCCTGCTCCTACTTGCTCCTCCTGCTGCTGTTCTGTTGATGATGTAGCGAAGCTTGACCCTTGGATGCTTGCTATGATGCTGCTGATGCTGGCCGTTCTGCTGGCCGTGCTGCTGGCACGCCTGGCCAAGAACGTGAGTGGGCCTGGTGGTGCTGCCGCTCTGATGATGCGGCCTGCTGCCTTCTGCTGCTGCCGCCGCTGCCGCCCTGATGTTGTAGCTTGATTCTGGTGTTGCTGCTTGCTGCCTTCTGCTGCTGCTACTGCTGCTGCTACTGCCGCTCTGGTTTCGGAGCTTGCTGCTGCTGCAAGTGCTGCTGTTTGTTGCTCCTGCTTGCTGCTGCTGATGCTGCTTGCTGCTGATACTGATTGCTGATGCTGCTTGCTGATGCTGATGCTGGCTGATGCTGCTTGCTACTTTCTGCTGCTGCTAGCATTGCTGCTGCTCCACCTGCTTGCTCCTGCTTTGTGCTGCTTGCTCCTGCAACTTGCTCCTGCTGCTCGTGCCGGCATAACTTGCTGGTGCTGCTGCTGCTGCTGCTGCTGCTCCTGCTCGCTCCTGCGGATGCTGCTTGCTCCTGCTGCTCCTGCTAGCATTGCTTGCTGCTGCTCCTACTTGCTCATGCTGCTGCTGATGCTTCCTGCTGCTGCTGTTGTTGCTTGCTGCTACTCCTCCTGATCGCTCCTGCAGATGCTGCTTGCTCCTCACGCTGTTGCAGCCGCTGCCGCTGCGACTGCTGCCGCTGCTGCTGCTGCTACTGCTGCTGCTGCTGCTGCTTCTGCTCTGAAGCCGATGACGATGACCCACCCCACCCCAGTCCGCTCTGCTACCCGTGCCACCTGGCGCCACCACTGTCCACAAAGTTCCCAGTGAGGCTTCACCTCACTCAATCCCAAGGCCCACACACCTCACTTCACCCCACCTCACCACGCATGTCCACCGCAACAAGGTGCTGCCGCTCGTGCCACCCGGCACGACCACCGTCCATGAGGTCCTGGCAGGTGGGGTTGGTAGGACCTTTATTAGACTATGAATGCATACGTGTATGGCATAGGCAAGCTCACTGGACGTATCTTCAAACCTGACGCCACGCTCAATCCCAAGATGCTGCTTGCGTGGGACGCGCTGCTGCAGCAGTAACCGTAACAATGGCATCGGCTGGAGAAAGAGGCAAGAGAGCAAGGCAAAATGTATACATATAGTCCTGAGAGAGAGAAAAAGAGACAAGTTGTAGACTACAAGTCGTCAGGGAACTAGAACCCTGACGAAACCCGAATTAAGCCCTTTCCAAACCCTACACCCCATTCGGCAGGCTACACCGCGCTCGACCCCAAGACGCTCCTCGCGTGGTGCCCTAAACCCAAGTCCTCAGCCTGGCCATTTCCATCAAACAATTGAAACATCCATTGAGTAAACCCTTTACTCGGCCGGCCTCACCGCCCTCAACCCCGAGACGATCCCCGCGTGGTACCCTAAACCCAAGCCCTGAGCCTTGCCTGATCCCGACCCTATCCATCAAACAATCAAAGCATCCATCAAGCCCTTAACTCGGCAGGCTACACCGCCTCAACCCCAACACGCTCCCCGCGTGGTGCCTTTAACCCAAGCCCTTGATCTGGCCCTAGCCACCAAACAACTTGTCATGTTCCAAAGCATCCATTAACCTCTTCACTTGGCAGGCTACACCGCGCTCAACCCCGACACGCTCCCCGCGTGGTACCCTTAACCTTAGCCCTTGATCTGGCCATTTCACTCAAACAATCAAAGCATTCATCAAACCCGTAACTCGGCAGGCCACACCGCCCTCAACCCCGACACGCCCCCCGCGTGGTACCCTTAACCTAAGCCCTTGATCTGGCCATTTCCATCAAACAATCAAAGCATTCATCAAACCCTTTACTCGGCAGGCCACACCGCCTTCAACCCCGACACGCCCCTCGCGTGGTACCCTTAACCTAAGCCCTTGATCTGGCCATTTCCATCAAACAATCAAAGCATTCATCAAACCCTTTACTCGGCAGGCCACACCGCCTTCAACCCCGACACGCCCCTCGCGTGGTACCCTTAACCTAAGCCCTTGATCTGGCCATTTCCATCAAACAATCAAAGCATTCATCAAACCCTTTACTCGGCAGGCCACACCGCCTTCAACCCCGACACGCCCCCCGCGTGGTACCCTGTACCTAAGCCCTTGATCTGGCCATTTCCATCAAACAATCAAAGCATCCAGCAAACCCTTACCGTAAACTCCATTAGCCTGTACCGATGGTCGTAAAAATACTCTTTATTGGATTTTCTGGAGACAGAGTACCGAGCGCAGCAGGGATATTTTTTTTGGATTTCGATTGTACCGATGGATTTTTAATGATTGTTGTCAAAGTACCGACGCTACCGAAGCTGCGTGCACGCGTTCAAGGCCATCCCTCATCCATCTCTGTGACCGCCGGACCATTTCTGTGACCACCGGCAGTGGATTTGTAACACTATCTCTCGTAGCCGCCGCTGAGCGTGGCGGCGCTGTTGTCTTTGCCCCAGTCCTCATCAGATCCATCAGAGGCTGGATCAGCCATGCTCAACCGACTTGGGGGGCCTCCTGTTCGCGGGAACTTGGAGAGGGCACTGTGGGGGAGGTCGTCTACACTTGCACAGCAAAAGTGAAAAAATGTTGACCTCGGGAATCGAACTCGGGTCTGCTCCACTGCAAGTATTACTTGGTACTACGGCATTGTACCGGACGCCGAAACCAATTAATTATATCAATACCGGCTCAGAGTACCGAAGGCCTCCTGGACTTAATTATCGGTTCAGGCTAATGGAGTTTACGGTAACTCGGCAGGCCACATCGCCTTCAACCCCGACATGCTCCCCGCGTGGTACTCTAAACCCAAGCCCTGAGCCTTGCCTGAACTCGGCCCTATCCATCAAACAATTGAAACATCCATTGATTAAACCCTTCACTCGGCAGGCCACACCGCCCTCAACCCCAAGGCGTTGTCCGCGTGCTGCCCTAAACCCGAGCCTTGAGCCTTGCCTGAACCAGACCCTAGCCACGAAATGATTGAAACATCCATCAAACCCTTCACTCGGCAGGCTACACCGCCCTCAACCCCAAGACGCTCCCCGCGTGGTACCGCGGCGTGTGGGAGGCGCTGCTGCGCCAGTACACGTCCTCCGTCGTGCCCGTCGTGGCGGCATACAAGGAGAGCAGCACCAGCTTTGGCGCGCGCGCGAGGGAGCAGTATGTGAACGACAGCAGCGCGTGCGCACAGGTGCGTTCGTGGGCGAGTGGGCGGGTGGGTGGGTGGGTGGTGCTTGGGTGGCTGGGTGGGTGGGTGGCTGGCTGGCTGGTGGGTGGCTGGGTGGCTGGTGCTTGGTTGGCTGAGCGGGTGGGTGGCTGGTTGAGTGGGTGGGTGAGTGGGATGGCTGGGCGCCGTACATGGAGGGCAGCGCCAGCTTTGCGCGCGCGCACAAGGGAGCACTATGTGCGCGCGCGCAAGGGAGCACTATGTGTCAGACAGCAGCGTGTGCGCGCAGGTGCGTTCGTGGGTGGGTGACTGGGCGGCTGGGTGGGGGGGGTGAGTGGGATGGCCTGGGCGGCGTACAAGGGGGGCAGCGCCAGCTTTTGCGTGCGCGCGAGGGAGCAGTATGTGACCGACAGCAGCGCGTGCGAGCAGGTGCGTTTGTGGGCGGGCGGCTGGCTGGGTGGCTGGGTGAGTGGCTGGGTGGGTGAGTGGCTGGGTGAGTGAGTGGCTGGGTGGGTGAGTGAGTGGGTGGGTGGCTGGGTGGGGGGTGGGATGGCCTGGGCATCGTACAAGGAGAGCAGCACCAGCTTGCACGCGCGCGCGAGGGAGCAGTATGTGAACGACAGCTTCGCGTGCGCGCAGGTGCGTTTGTGGGTGGGCGGGTGGCTGGGTGGGTGGGTGAGACGGCTGGGCATCGTACAAGGAGAGCAGCGCCAGCTTGCGCGCGCGAGCGAGGGAGCAGTATGTGAACGACAGCTTCGCGTGCGCGCAGGTGTGTTTGTGGGTGGGCGGGTGGCTGGGTGGGTGGGTGGGATGGCTGGGCATCGAACAAGGAGGGCAGCACCAGCTTTGGCGCGCGCGAGGGAGCAGGATGTGACCGACGGCAGCGCGTGCGCGCAGATGCGCTCGTGGGCGGGTGACTGGCTGGGTGGGTGGGTGGCTGGGTGGGTGAGTGGGATGGCCTGGGCATCGTACAAGAAGAGCAGCGCCAGCTTGCGTGCGAACACGAGGGAGCAGTATGTGAACGACAGCTTCGCGTGCGCGCAGGTGCGTGTGTGGGCGGGTGGCTGGGTGGGTGGGTGTGAGTGGGTGGGATGGCTGGGCGTCGAATCAGGATGGCGGCACCAGCTTTGGCGCGCGCGCGCGAGGGAGCAGTATGTGAACGACAGCTTCGCGTGCGCGCAGGTGCGTTTGTGGGTGGGCGGGGCTGGTGGGTGGGTGGGATGGCTGGGCATCGTACAAGGAGGGCGGCGCCAGCTTTGGCGCGCGCACGAGGGAGCAGTATGTGAACGACAGCAGCGCGTGCGCGCAGGTGCGTGTGTGGGCGGGTGGCTGGGTGGCTGGGTGGCTGGGTGGGTGAGTGAGTGGGATGGCCTGGGCGTCGAACAAGGATGGCGGCGCCAGCTTTGGCGCGCGCGCAAGGGAACAGCATGTGACAGACAGCAGCGCGTGCGCGCAGGTGCGTGTGTGGGCGGGTGGCTGGGTGGCTGGGTGGGTGAGTGAGTGGGATGGCCTGGGCGGCGTACAAGGAGAGCAGCGCCAGCTTTGGCGAGCGCGCGAGGGAGCAGTATGTGACAGACAGCAGCGCGTGCGCGCAGGTGCGCTCGTGGGCGGGTGACTGGCTGGGTGGCTGGCTGGCTGGCTGGCTGAGTGGGAGAGTGTGTGGGGTGGCTGTGTGACTGGCTGGCTGGTGACTAGGTGGCTGGGTGTCTGAGTGGGGTGGCTTTAGGCGATTGGTTGGGTGGTGAGCCCCCAAACCCTAAACCCCAAGACCCTTACTCCTACACCCCCCAGGTCATGCACGTCCTCATGGTGTTTGTCAAGCAGCACTGGCACAGCAATTTCGTGTGGGGAAGGATGTGCGGGGTCTGAGGGCAAAACCCGAAACTGCCTCCAAGGACGCGCCTTCTAGCCAGAGAGCACCAGAAGGACATGATAACGATACGATTTTGGCCGCGTGCGCTTGGACGGCGTGTCGAGGGCGCACCGAGGGGGCAGCAGAAACAGCCACCCCGCGCCCAGCGCGGCCTCCAAGCCCAAACGGAGAGAACACACTATAATAGAATGTCTCTCTCTAGCTCTCTGGCTAGGAGGCGCGTCCTTGGAGGCACTTTCAGTATTTGCCCTCAGACCCCGCACATCCTTCCCCACACGAAATTGATGTGCACTAGTGGTTTTCTATTTAATCCCTAGATGGGTAGAAAACTGGAGTTTCTGTCGAAGGCTTCTTTCTGAGTGTGAAGTGAGACGTACGGAGCGCCTCTTAATGGTGCTAGCACCCCAAGATTCCTATCCGTCTTCTTGGGTCTCTAGCACCGCTCCCTTTTCGGCTTCCAGTTCCGTTGTCAGCCTTTGATCTACAATCCACCCACCCTGATGAATCGTGGTGTCCCAGCGACTTTTGAGTTTGAGCGAGTTAAAGAGAATGGTGCCTAGATGCAGAGTCCGGCCGCTCGACATTGGTCGTGGGTGGTGACTGCCATGCCTTACGGCGGGTCACCATCTGCGGCCGGTGGAGGTCAGGCTCTGCTCCGACCTGGATCGTTGTCACGCGTGACTGTATTCAAACGAACACTACTGAAAGGCTGAGACAGAAAGAAAAGGCGCAGTCGCTGCTGGGCACAGGCACCCCACCACACACTCGTACCCACCCTGCCATTCCCTGCCCCGACCCTCGCCCTAAGACATGACGTTGAAACCTGGACCCGGCCTTGTGCAGGTCATGCGCGCCCTCATCGGTGGTTGTCAAGCAGCACCCTCGCCCTCACCCACCGACACCCCGAAGCCATCACCCTCCAAACCCTAAACCCCAATACCCTTTGCCCCTAAACCCTAAAACCCTAAACCCCAAAAACCTAAACCCCAACCCCAACCCCTCAACCCCCAAACCCTTGAACTCTACACCCCCAGGTCATGCGCGCCCTCATGGTGTTTGTCAAGCAGCACGAGAAGGCGCAGTCGCTGCTGGGCACAGGCATCGCCGGCTGCGGCAAGTTTGTCGACGTGCTCGTGGTGGGTGGCACGCACATACACAGACCCAGAGAGACAGAGAGAGAGAGAGAGAGAGAGAGAGAGAGAGGCAGAGATAAAGAGGCAAAGAGGCATTCTTTAAGTAAAAAAAACATGCATACACGCACGCACATGACACCGGCATTGGCAGCTGCGGAAAGTGCGGCGATGAGCTCTTTGGTGGGTGGCATGCGCACACACGCACACACACACACATGCATGCATGCATGCACACACACACGCATGCACGCGCGCGCACGCATGCACACGCACACGCACGCACATGGCTCCAACATCGCCGGCCATGACCGCTAGGCATCCTGTTCTACGGCTTGCTTGCACGAAACACACACACACGCATGCACACGCATGTGGCACAGGCATCGCCGGCTGCAGAAAGTGTGTCGACGTACTTGTAGTGGGTGGCACACACACACAGATTTGTGTTCACGTTTGTTACACATCCCACCGCTAGGCATCCTGCCTCACGGGTCTCTTGCACACACAAAATGCACACACGCACGCACACGCATGTTGCACCAGCATCGCTGGCTGCGACGTGCTCGTGGTGGGTGGCGCACAAATACACAGGCTCACAGAGAGAGAGAGAGAAAGAGAGAGAGAGCATTCGTTAATTTAAAAACACACACGTGCACACACGCACGCCCATGACACCGGCATCGCCGGCTGTGGAAAGTGTGGCGATGTGCTCGTGGTACGTGGGACACACACACACACACACACACGCGCGCGCGCACATACACACACATGCATCCACCCACCACCACCCACACATACTGTCGTGCACATGCAGAGTGGCCTGCCCCTGTGGAAGGCCAGCTGGGAGGTCTCCCCAGCCCTCTCTATCTCACTCTTTTCTCTGTCTCACTCCTTTCTCTGTCTCTCTCTCTCTCCTCTACCTCTCTCCCCTCTCTCGTTCTCTCCTCTCCTTCTCTCTCGTTCTCTCCTCTCTCTCATTCCCTCTCCTCTGTCTCTTTTCTTACTTTTACTCACATGCACACGTGCACAGACCGGCCTGCCCCTGTGGAAGGCGAGCGGGGAGGTCAACCTCCCCCCCCCTCTCTCCCCACAGACACACGCAGAGAGAGCCATCCGTTACAGTTCCCACTGCATGGGCAACCTCTCTCTCGCTCACAAACACACACACAAACACACACGTGTGCAGAGCGGCCTGCCCTGTGGAAGGCCAGCTGGGAGGTCAACCTTCCCCCCCCCCTCTCTCATACTCACAAACACACACACACACACGTGCGAAGAGCGGCCTGCCCCTGTGGAAGGCCAGCTGGGAGGTCAACCTTCCCCCCCCCTCTCTCACACTCACAAACACACACACGTGTGCAGAGCGGCCTGCCCCTGTGGAAGGCCAGCTGGGAGGTAAACCTCCCCCCCCCCTCTCTCACACTCAAACACACACACACACACGTGCGAAGAGCGGCCTGCCCCTGTGGAAGGCCAGGGGGGAGGTCAACCTTCCCCCCCCCTGTCTCACACTCACAAACACACAAAAACATGTGTGCAGAGCGGCCTGCCCGTGTGGAAGGCCAGCTGGGAGGTCAACCTTCCCCTGCCCTCTCTCACACTCACACACACAAACACGTGTGCAGAGCGGCCTGCCCCTGTGGAAGGCCAGCTGGGAGGTCAACCTTCCCCCCCCCCTCTCTCATACTCACAAACACACACAAACAAGTGTGCAGAGCGGCCCTCCTCTGTGGAAGGCCAGGTGGGAGGTCAACCTTCCCCTGCCCTCTCTCACTCACACACACAAATACGTGTGCAGAGCGGCCTGCCCCTGTGGAAGGCCACCTGGGAGGTCAACCTTCCCCCCCCCTCTCTCACACTCACACACACAAACACGTGTGCAGAGCGGCCTGCCCCTGTGGAAGGCCAGCTGGGAGGTAAACCTTCCCCCCCCCTCTCTCACACTCACACACACAAACACGTGTGCAGAGCGGCCTGCCCCTGTGGAAGGCCAGCTGGGAGGTCAACCTTCCCCCCCCCTCTCTCACACTCACACACACACACACACACGTACGAAGAGCGGCCTGCCCCTGTGGAAGGCCAGCTGGGAGGTCAACCTTCCCCCCCCCTCTCTCACACTCACAAACACACACACACACACACGTGCGAAGAGCGGCCTGCCCGTGTGGAAGGCCAGCTGGGAGGTCAACCTTCCCCCCCCTCTCTCACACTCACACACACAAACACGTGTGCAGAGCGGCCTGCCCCTGTGGAAGGCCAGCTGGGAGGTCAACCTTCCCCTGCCCTCTCTCACACTCACACACACAAACACGTGTGCAGAGCGGCCTGCCCCTGTGGAAGGCCAGCTGGGAGGTCAACCTTCCCCCCCCCTCTCTCACACTCACACACACAAACACGTGTGCTGAGCGGCCTGCCTCTGTGGAAGGCCAGCTGGGAGGTAAACCTTCCCCCTCCCTCTCTCACACTCATCAACACACACAAACACGTGTGCAGAGCGGCCTGCCCCTGTGGAAGGCCAGCTGGGTGGTCAACCTTCCCCCCCCCCTCTTACACTCACACACAAACACGTGTGCAGAGCGGCCTGCCC
>VFSX01000837.1:25000-27500 GCA_016618255.1 Chlamydomonas sp. UWO 241 | reverse complement strand
TTGATCGTGTCGATGATGGGGAACGTACAAGGGGGGGAGACATGCATCGTGGCGGTGGAAGCGTGCTCTGTGGTGTGACGAGGGATGCCCTTGATGAGGCGGAGGAAGCGGTTGTGGGTTACTTCAAGTCGGTGGATGTGGGCCTTGTTCAACGTCCATGTCTGGCAGCCGTACAGTAGGGCAGAGATCACCAAGGCGTTGTAGAGGTGGATCTTGGTAGTGGGAGAGATTGAGTTGGAGTTCCAGAACCGGGGAGTGAGACGGTTGAAGGCGTACCAGGCACTTCCGATCCGGCGTGAAATCTCTGAGTCGAGGATGTCGGAATCAGACGTGTTGGGAGCGTCATCAGAAGGGGCGGCGGGGGAGGACAGAATACTTCCCAGGTATCTGAACTTGGAGGTGGAGTGGACCAGGTGGGGGGTAGATGAGGAGTTGGAGGGATGGTGATAGGGGCGGAGGGGACGGTGTGGGCAGAAGGGTGGCCGAGGGATTGTGCCACGGGTTTGTCGTAGTTGATCGCAAGGGCCAGGTCTGAACAGATGCGGTCGAGGAGGGTGAGCATGGTGCGGAGGTCTTCCTCGGAGGGGCGAGCAGGGCGATGTCGTCGGCGTAGAGAAGGAGGGGGAGGATGGTGGTCAAAAAGTCCTTGCGGGACTCAGGGGTGTACATTTTTCCGTCGATCATGTAGCCAATTTGAATGCCAGCGTTGGGGAGCTGGGCAATCAGGGACCGGACAACTGTGTCATTACTGGTGTCACATCATTACTGGTGTCACATCATTACTGGTGTCACACAGACTGTAAGATCCATCATCGTGTCGATGTAGACATTGAAGAGGAGGGGGGAGAGGGGGCAGCCTTGCTTGACGTCAGCTTTGAGAGGGAAAGGGGCGGAGTATGCACCGTTGACTCGGGCTCTGGCGGTGGCACCAGAGTAGAGGCTTTCGATGCGTGCAAGGAGGGCAGGGTGCGCGCCGCAGTGGAGGAGGTTTTTCCAAAGGGCGGCGTGGTTGACACTGTCGAACGCCTTGGACAGGTCGACGTAAGCCACATGGAGGGGGGCGCGGGCGCGGTGTGACTCCTCTTGGAGGCGTCGTAGGGTGAAGATGGTGCCACGGCCCGGACGGAAGCCGAACTGGGAAGTGTGGAGGGTGGGCTCCAGCTGGAGCTTGAGGCGGTTGAGGAGGATGTGAGTGTAGACCTTGCCAGCGAAGGGCAGGAGGGAGATGCCGCGATAGGACTTGCTGCGCGTGGGTGGGCCGAGGATGCGCCCTTTCAGAGGGGGAAGATGTCTGCTTGGTTCCACGCGGCGGGGATGGAGGTGGTGTTCCAACAGGTAAGGATGATCTGGTGGAGGGCGGTTGCGGTTGCGGTTCCGCCGTGTTTGAGGAGGGGGGAGGTGATGTCGTCAGAGCCGGGGGCAGAGTTCCTGAGGGATTTGATCGCGGAGACCACCTCGCTCAGAGAGGGAGGGGAGGCAAGGGGGGGAGGAGGAAGGGGGGAAGGGGGAGGGGGGAAGGGGGGGGGGGGGCGAAAAGTGGAGGAGGAGGAGGGCAGGGAAGGGAGGGGAGGAAGGGGACCGGGGAGGGGCAGGGAGGGGGGGGAGGGGAGGGGGAGGGGAGGGGGGGACGGGGACGGGGAGGGGGAGGAGGGGAGGCAGGGGGAGGGGGACGGAGGCGGAGCGGGGGTAGTGAAGGAGGAGGAGGGGGAGTGAGACGGGGGCGGTGCGGGGGTGGTGGGTGTGAAGATGAGGTGGGAGGCGAGGGTGGCTTGTCAACTTCCGAGCGGAGTGGAGTGTGGAGGACACGGAAATATTCTCCAAACGCGTCTGCCACCGCCTGAGCTCCAAAGCACAGGTGGTCGCCGACACGGAGGGCAGGGAGGGCGGCGGAAAGGGGGCGGTCGACGAGTTTGGACAGCATGCTGTGGGCGGAGTGGGGGTTGTTGTCGTCAAAATCGTGTTGCACGCGTTGAGCGACACCGTCCCAATGCTTGTTGGTGGCGCGTGCGATGGCGGACTTGAGCTGGGCAGTTATGCGCGCCTCCTTGGGGGCGTCACGGTTGCCAGTCAGTGCGCTGTCGGAACGCATGGACTGAAGGTCGTGGGCGAGTTTGAGAGTCTCGGGGGGGGGTAGAAGTGGATGGGGACCTCGCGTGGGCGGGGGCCAAGGGTGGATCTGGCCGCTGAGTGGATGGCCGCGGTGAGGTGGCTCGTCATCTGGTCCAGGGGGGGGGGGTTCGGGGAAGGGGGGAGAGTGGCGAGGGCCTCCTCGACTGCTGCCGCGAAGTGGAGCCGCGTGTCAGGGTCTCGGAGCAGGTCGGTGAAATAGCGGGAGGGCGGAGGAGGACGGCGGGAGTGGGTGATGTTCCAGGCTCTGGAGAAGCGGAAGAAGATGCGCGCGGTGACAAGGGCGTGGTCAGAGCGGGCGATGGTGTCAAGTCCCCAGGTCTTGGGCATCGTGCTCGCACGTCTTGCACGGAGCCCAGGTGAGGGCGGCGGA
>VFSX01000837.1:5000-22500 GCA_016618255.1 Chlamydomonas sp. UWO 241 | reverse complement strand
ACACACACACACACACACACACACACACACAGGTGCACATGGTGTGCAGCGCGCCCCCTCCCACCCTCCCTCTACCACAGACACATACAGGTGCACATGGTGTGCACCCCTCCCCCCTCCCTCCACCACACACACACACACACACACACACACACACAGGTGCACATGGTGTGCAGCGCGCCCCCTCCCACCCTCTCTCTACCACACACACACACAGGTGCACATGGTGTGCACCCCTCCCCCCTCCCTCCACCACACACACACACACACACACACACACACACAGGTGCACATGGTGTGCAGCGCGCCCCCTCCCACCCTCTCTCCACAGACACATACACGCAGGTGCACATGGTGTGCACCCTCCCCCCCCCTCCACCACACACACACACACACACACGCACACACACACGCACACACACACACACAGGTGCACATGGTGTGCACCCCTCCCCCCCATCCACCACACACACACACACACACATCCACTCACACACACACACACACACGCACGCACACACAGGTGCACATGGTGTGCAGCGCGCCCCGGCTACCACGCCCCGACGTCTACCCCGCTCTTCCGCCGTCCGTCGGAAAAAAGGGCAAGAAGGTGGGTTACTTGTGTCGGTTACTTATGTCAGTTAGGTATGTCGGTTTCTTATGTCTGTTACTTATGTCAGTTACTCAGGTCTGAACCTTCCCCGCGTTTCCGCCATCCGTCGGAAATAAAAGGGGAAGAAGGGGAGTTACTTACTTACTGGTTCGGTTACTTATCTCGGTTGCTCAGGAACACCGCAGTGGTTGCGAACCCTCTCCCCCCTCTCGCCCCCCCTGCCCCCCCTCTCCCGTAATCACCTCACTATTGACAAGGCTGTCTTATTGCTGTTGATAGTGCATGCTGTTGCTGTTGCTGTTGCTGTGCTGATTCTGTTGCTATCGGCAACAGCCAGTTGCTGTTGCTGTTTCGGTTGCTGTCTCTGTTGCTGTTGCTGTTCTGATGCTGTTGCTGATGCTGTTGCTGTTGCTGTTGCTGTTGCTGTTGCTGTTGCTGTTGCTGTTACTGATGCTGTTGCTGTTGCTGTCGGCAACAGCCTGTTGCTGTTGCTGTGCTGATGCTGCACTGTTGTTGCACGACTGCCCACTGTTGCTGTTACCCTGCACGGGGCGGGTGGCGGAGGCAAGCGGCGGCGCGGAAACCTCCCCTCAGGGAATGAAGGACGTGGTGACACACACACACACACACCAGTTGTGTCCTTAGCGCCCCCGCAGCCCCGCAGGTAAACCGGAAAATTCGGGGGGAAACTGCCGGGGCGAATCGCGGGAATTTCGCTCCGAAAAGTGTGGAAATCTTCTCACTTTCCGCAAAAAAAATCGCCTCCTGCGAGGGCAATTCGGCATGTTCCCTCCCATGTTGCGGGGCAAACAAGACATTCCCGGTTTCCACACCACTGACACACACACATGCACACACGGCATGCACACACATGCACACACGGCACACACGGCAATTCGGCATGTTCCCTCCCATGTTGCGGGGCAAACAAGACATTCCCGGTTTCCACACCACTGACACCACTGACACACACACATGCACACACACACGCACACGCACACACTCGTGACTAAACCCTTCACACTGTTACTCTACAAAGGCGAGCAGCGTCGGAGCCAAGAAGGGCAAAAAGGACGGCAGCGCAGAGACCTCCCCTCAGGGCCAAAAGGATGCGGTCGCAACCGCGGCGTCCGCGTGCCTTCGATTCCTCGCTACCAGCCCAGGATTTGTGCGGGAGCTCTCGGGTGGGTGCGGCTTGCACGCCTTGCTTGGCTATATATGACCGGGAATCCGCCCCAAATCCCAAATCCAAATCCGGCTCCAAACGCCGAAGAGGAAATCACGGAACAGCCCAGGCTTTGTGCGGGAGCTCTCGGGTGGGTGCGGCATGCACGCCTTGCTTGGCTATATGTTCAGAGGTCCAAGGACCAATGGCTTCACAGCGTACACAGTCACAGTAACATCGGCTTTCCAGGCATCGGCTTTTTTTTTAAGACTGCCTTTACGTCCTAGTTCCACCGTTCAGGCCCAAGTCCAGCACTGGGTCTACCAATTACTTGTGAGGGGCGGTAGCCACCAGCCGGCTGCCTGCCAACGTGTAGTCCTAGAGCAAACAAAAAGGGCGCTATTATGCAACGCGGCGCGTCCAAAAAGCAGCACACACCTGGGACCTTTTTGCCTGTCTTTTGTGACACAGAGCGACTGTGCGTGGCACGTTGCGTGAATGGCTGTTGGGTGGCTCTCGCGTGCTTTTGCTTCCTCGCTACCAGCATTTGTGCGGGGGCTCTTGGGTGGGTGGCCTTGTCTGGCCCTTGGTCCTCCCAACAGCCACTCACACCCCGGGCGCGTGCATGGCATTGATTTCCTTTTCGTGGCTTTCAATTAATGTCCTGGGCCATTCAACTGGAAATCCGGCTCCGTGGCTCCCAAATCCGGCGGCAGGCAGGGGTGGCAAGGGTGTCGAAGAGGACATCACTGGTGCATGGAACACGTGTAAAACCGTTGAGTGGCTCTTGCGCAATGAGCTCAGGATTTGTGCGGGAGCTCCCGGGTGGGTGGCTTTTTGTAGATCTTGATTTGTTTCCGGGTTTTAGGGTTCTGCGACACACACACACACACACACACACACACACATACACATGCACATGCACACACACACGCACACGCACACACACACGTACACGCACACGCACATTCACACACACGCGCATGCACGCACACACACACACACACACAGGCACAAAGGCGCTGCCAGAGCTGGTGGAGGCGTGTGCGTGCGCGGGGGCGGAGCAGTCAGCATATGTGGCGGGCATCTTGTGGGAGGTGCGACACACACACACACACACACACACATATGCACACACACATATGCACACACACAAGCACACACACACAAGTGCATGCTCCCTCTATATATCTTGACGTGTGTGCAGACGAGGCGCTCGTGCGCAAAGCGGTGGACGCGGGCGCGCTCACACGCACACATGATCACATGATCACACGCTTTCTCTATTTCCCTATCTCTCTCTCCCTCTCTCTCTCACACACACACACACACATTCAGGTGTGCGCGGACGGGGCGCTTGCACGCGAAGCAGTGGGCGCGGGCGCGGTGCCCGCACACACACACGGCGCACATGCTCACATGCTCACATGCGCACGCGTTCTCTCACTCTCACTCCCTCTCCTTCTCCCTCCCCCTCTCTCCTCTCTAGGTGTGCGCTGACAAGGCGCCCGCACGTGAAGCGGTGGACGCGGGCGCACACACACACACATGATCACATGATCTCTCTCTCTCTCTCTCTCTCTCTCTCTCTTCTAGGTGTGCGCGGACGAGGCGCTCACACGCAAAGCGGTGGACGCGGGCGCGGTGCCCGCACTCATGATCACATGTTCACACGATCTCTCTATTTCTCTCTATTCCTCTCTCTCTCTCTCCTTCTCTCTCTCTCTCTCTCTCTCTCTCTCTCTCTCTCTCTCACACACACAAACACACATGCACACACGCGCACGCATTCAGGTGTGCGCGGACGCGGCGCTCGCACCAGAAGCGGTGGACGCGGGCGCGCGCACACACACACACACACACACTCACACACACACAGACACACACACATGCTCCCATGCCCACAGCTCCCATGCCCACGCTCTCACTCTCCCCCTCCCCTTCTCTCCCCCCCTCTCTCTTCTAGGTGTGCACGGACGAGGCGCTCGCACGCGATTCAGTAAACGCAGGCGCACACACACACACATTATCACACGCTCTCTTTCTCTCTCTTTCTCTCTCTGTCTCTCTCTCTTTCTCTCTCTCTCTCTTTCTCTCTCTCACACACACACACACACATATTCAGGTGTGCGCGAACGAGGCGCTCGCACGCGAAGCAGTGGACGCGGGTGCGGTGCCCGCACACACACACACACATACACACACACACACATACACACACACACACACATACACACACACACACACATACACACACACACACACACGCATGCTCACATGCTAACGCGCCCTCTCTAACTCACTCTCTCTCTCTGTCTCCTTCTCTCTCCCCTCTTCTCTCTTCTAGGTGTGCACGGACGAGGCGCTCGCACGCAAAGCAGTGGACGTGGGCACACACACACGTGATCACACGCTCGCTCTCTCTCTCGCTCTCTCTCGCTCTCGCTCTCTCTTTCTCTCGCACACACACACACACACACACACGCGCCTACCTACACACACACATATTCAGGTGTGCGTGGACGAGGCGCTCGCACGCGAAGCAGTGAACGCAGACGCGCACACACACACACATGATCACGCGCTCTCTCTTTCTCTCTCTCGCTCTTTCTCTCTCTGTCTCTCTTTCTCTCTCTCTTTCTCTCACTCTCACACACGCACGCGCACATATACAGGTTTGCGCAGATGAGGCGCTCGCACGCGAAGCAGTACACGCATGCGCACACACACACACACATGATAACACGCTCTCTCTCTCTTTCTCTCTCTGTCATCCTCTTTCTCTCACTCTCTCTTTCTCTCACTCTCTCTTTCTCTCTCTCTCTCAAACACACACACACACATATTCAGGTTTGCGCAGACGAGGCGCTCGCACGGGAAGCGGTGGACGCGGGCGCGGTGCCCGCACACGCACACACACGCACACACACATGCTTACATGCTAACGCGCCCTCTCTCACTCACTCTCTCTCTCCGTCTCCTTCTCTCCCCTCCTCTCTCTTCTAGGTGTGCACAGACGAGGCGCTCGCACGCGAAGCAGTGCACGCAGGCGCACACACACACACACACACACACACACACACACACACACACACACACACACATGATCACACGCTCTCTCTTTCTCTCTGTCTGTCTCTCTCTCTTTCTCTCTCACACACACACACACACACACACGCACGCACATATACAGGTTTGCGCAGATGAGGCACTCGCACGCGAAGCAGTGGACGCAGGCGCAGTGCCCGCACTCCTGCATGTCGTGAGCCGTTTCCTGTCTGCCGCTGCGTCTGGTGGCAAGAAGAAGGGGGGAGAGAAGAAGGTGTGCGTGTGTGTCTGCATGTGTGTGCATGTTTGTGCGTGCGTGTGTGTGTATGCATGAGCGTGCATGTGCGTGCATGTGTGTGTGTGTGTGCGTGCGTGTGTGTGTGTGTGTGTGTGTCTGCACTCCTGCACGTCGTGAGCCGTTTCCTGTCTGCCGCTGCGTCTGGTGGCAAGAAGAAGGGGGGATTGAAGAAGGTGCATGTGTGTGTGTGTGTGTGTGTGTGTCTGTCTGCACTCCTGCACGTCTGCCGCTGCGTCTGGTGGTAAAAAAAAGGGGGGAGAGAAGAAGGTGTGCGTGTGTGTGCATATGTGTGTGTGCGTGTGGTCGATTGGTCTGTCGGGCGCTTTTGGTGGCGCCGACGTGTGTTTGTGTGTGTCGGCACTGCTTCTTATCGAGAGTCGCTTCCTCACACGCACACACACACACACACATACGCAGGGTGACAAGGAGGTCAAGATGCCAGACAAGAAGAAGGCAGCAGCGGCAGGGCCCCCGCCACCCAACCACGCCGGCATGGCAGTCTGCAACGCAGCCGGCGCGCTGCACCACCTCACTTTCCTCGACGACGCAAAGCTGCAGGTGTGTGTGTGTGCGTGTGTGTGTGCGTGTGTGTGCGCGTGTGTGTGTGTGTGTGTGTGTGTGTGTGTGTGCTGCCAGCGCTAATTTAGCAGGTCGCAGCGCAGCACCACATGCGCCGTGCATGCAGCAGGCATGCTGCACCACCTCACGTTTCTGGACGACGCAAAGCTGCAGGTATGTGTGTGCGTGCACGTGTGTGTGCGTGTGTGTGTGCATGTGTGTGTGCGTGTGTGTGTGTGTGCTGCCAGCGCTAATGTAGTAGGTCGCAGCATCGTGCATGCAGCGGGCATGCTGCACCACCTCACGTCTCTGGACAACGCAAAGCTGCAAAGGTGTGTGTGTGTGTGTGTGTGTGTGTGTGTGTGCTGCCAGCGCTAATTCAGCAGGTCACAGCGCCGTGCATGCAGCGTGCGCGCTGCACCACCTCACGTTCCTCGATGACGCAAAGCTGCAGGTGTGTGCGTGTGTTTGTGTGTGTGTGTGTATGTGCGTGTGTGTGTGTGTGCTGGCAACGCTGTCGCGGTTAAGTAGGGCTGAGGAGCTGCTTAGTTGCAATGGCGCAGCAAAGCAACACGGCATACCTGCCCGAACTGAGATGCATGGCGCAACCAGATGTACCAGAGCTAGCGGGATGGACACAGTGTGGACACAATGTGCGTCCACTCAGTGGACTAGCGCGGGTGCTATCTGCATGCCCCAGGGATTGAGTGCGCATGCACAAGTCTAATACACCATCAAAGGCGTCCAACAAGACTGTAAAATCGACCACACACACACACGCACACACACAAACACACCCAAGTATAATACGCCATAATGGCGTCCACCAAGACTGTAAAATCGATGATCTAGGGATGGGCAAGTCCGGCGTCCCCATCGCAGCCACGTGCATGGGCAACGTGCAGATGCATGCACACACACACACACACACACACATACACACACATACACACACTCATACACACACACACACACACTCAAATACACACACACGCATGCACATGAGACGTACACGCGCACGTTCACGCACACACGCACGTTCACACGCGAGCGCACACACACACACACACACACACACACACACGCACACACGCGCGCGCGCGCGTGTGTGCACACACAAATGCACACACGTGCAACAATCACACTCACACGCACGCTTGCACACACACACACACACACACGCACACGCACGTGCATATGCACGTGCACACACACACACACGCACACACACACTCAGATGGGCAACATCGGCTTGCTTGTCCTATTTGTAGCGACGCGCATCGGCAATGCGCAGACGCGCACACACACACACACACACACACATCCCCACCTCTCACACACACACACACACTCAGATGGATGAAGTCGACGTGCCCATCCTCTACGCCACAACGTGCCTCGGCAACGCGCAGACGGACACACACACTCACTGCCACATACACACGCATACACACACGCACACACACACATGCACACACAGAGATGGGCGACGACGGTGTGCTTATCCTCTACGCTACAACGCGCCTCGGCAACGCGCAGACGTACACTCACACACACACACTCATTGTCACACACACACACACATACACACACGCACACACACACCACACACGCACAGATTGGCGACGTCGGCGTGTCCATCCTCTACGCTGCAACGCCTCAGCAACGCGCAGACGTACACACACACACACACACTGGCACACACACACACGCACACACACAGATGGGCGAAGTCGGTGTGCCCATCCTCTACGCTGCAACGCGCCTCGGCAACGCGCAGACGTATGCAAACGCGACTGGCGCGCTCTGGAACGTCGGCCTCGACATCAACAACACTGCCGCGCTGCTCGCGATGGCGGCGCCCGCCTTCCTCGTAGAGCCAGTGCCGTCGTCGTGGCTCATGGACAACTCAAAGGTGTGTGCGTGTGTGTGTGTGTGTGTGTGTGTGTGTTGTAACGACGTCATCGTGGCTCAGGGGGGGGGGGGGGGGGGCACGCGTACGACACCGACACGCGTGTTGGTGTCGCGTGGGGTCTACCAGGCCCATTGGATGTAGAGGTGGGAGAGAGGGGGGCGGGGCGACTGTCAAAGCCCAGGTGCCCAGGTATTGGTGGAAACGCTGCTCGAGTCCTCACTCTCACGCCCCTCCCCCTCCCCCCCTCCCCCCCCACTTCCTCCCTACTCAAACACCGCACTCGGGCTGCTATCGTCAACAGCGCCGTCAGCACCACCCATCCCCGCCCCACACCCTCCCTCCCCCCTTGGTAGGCTGGCGCGCTGTGTGGCCTTGCGGGCTCTCGAAGTAGAGCTCCCCTAGACGTGTAGTCTAGGCCTTAACTCACGCCCGGGGATCCTCCGGGCGCACACGTATAATACCTGTCAACCCCTCCCTCCCCCTCTTCGGGACCAACAGGGCTCGTGGGTTCCGACATGGTTGCAACAAAACGTTGCGATGTGAGTGCGTGATCAACCGACCCCCCCCCACCCCGCCCCGTTTACTCCCAGGCCGTGCTCGGACTGGGGTCGGACGATGACGACGCGGAGGACGAGCCTGATGAGCCGGTCAGCCCGTCGCATGTGCAGCAGCAGCGCACGTTCGTCACGAGCTACCGCCCGGTGCCGGTGTAGGGTGTGGAGCAGCGCCCTGCCGTTTGCAGCGGCTCGCGATATGGCAGCTAGCCTCGTGAGGCGCAGCTCCCTCAATCCTGCGCCCCAAGGGTGCATACTTGTGCACTGTAAACTGTAACTGTAGACAGCGGCTCGCTCTCGAGGGTTTCATCGCCGCGCCTTGTAACGAACCACCCGGCTGTCGACGTGCCAGTTAGGTTATGGGGCGAGGATAATCAGTGCGGATACTCCCCACACTTCAGTCAGGGCGTGGCTGGGCCACTCCCGCCACACGCCCTGCCACCAGCTTCCGCCCAGTGAGATTCCGCCCGGTGAGGTACCGCCCGGTTGCGCCCTGGCACCAGCTACCTCCATGTGAACAACCGCCCGGTGAGCTACCGCCCGGTGGCGCCCTGGCACCAGCTACCGCGCCCAGTGAGCTCCCGCCCGGTGGTGGTGTGCCACGGCGTGTTTGGTGCCACCACCTGCTGTTGCAGGGGCTCTGAAGCGCCCTCGAGGCCTCTCCCCTCCATCATCGCCGGCTCCGGCACCGGGCGGTGGTTTCTGGAGGATGCGCGCGTCGAGCTACTCAGCCCGTTGCACTGGTCGGCTGGCGCGCTGCGTGGCCTTGCGGGCTCCCCTAGTAGAGCCCCCCTAGACGTGTCTAGTCTAGGCCTTGATGCACGCCCCGGGGTCCTCCGGCGCTTACGTGTAAAGCATGTACAATCACCCTGGCTCGTGCGAATGAACCCCCCTTCCTCTTCAGCGCGGCTCGAAGCCCTACCCTTTCTGGCAGACTCTGTTGCGATGGTGTGTCGCGGTCCGGTAGGCTGGAGCGCTACGTAGCCTTGTGGGCTCTCTTAGTAGACCCCCCCTTGACGTGGAGTCTAGGCCTTAACTCACGCCCCAGGGTCCTTCGGCGCTTACGTGTAAAACATGTACAGTCTGGTGTGTTGCGGGGGAATGTGGTGGGGGAATACGGTGGGGGATGCGGCGTTGCAGTTCAGGCGCAACACACATGCGTGAGCACGCGCATCATCTCTGCGAAACCACTGGCGCTGTACGTGTAAATACTCAAGGCCGCGTCACGCGGTGCCCGAGGAACTCAGTTTTTTTGCTCATGGAAGTATGCACGTGGTGGCCTATGCATCTCATGGCCCATGCTGTGATGATGATGGATGTTACAGTCAGGGACACCTCTAAAGGCGTATAAGACCGTGCTCGGCGCATATGGCCCGAGCACCTTACTGAGATGGCTGGCTGTTGGTGGTAGGGAACCCCAACTCTGTAAAGAGCGTGGGCGCACCCCTAGGTCCCCCACCGCAGCGGCAGCAAACGCTTGTTGAAGTCGGTGAGCGCATGTTGGGAAACGGAAACGCAAGGCAATTTCGTCGCCAATCGCCAAAAGAGACATCCCCCCGTGGGGAGAAAGGCCAAGACGTGGCCGAAAAGGATATTTAGCCGGGCCGCAACCTCTAACGTGTTGAGGGGTTTTCTAGCTGGCATTTCAACCAGCATTCACAAGATTCTCAACCTGTTACCCTTAACCCGGCTCTGAGCAGAAGCTGACCCCTTGTTGTTGCACCGAGCACGACATTGGACGTGTCGCAGGCCCCCCCCCCCTGCTGAAGGGGGGAGGCACAGAAAGACTCGGTAAGGGGCACATCCCTAAGCCTAACTACCTAGAAAGGGGCTGGAAAAGGCGGTCAGTAGTGACCAACAGTGTGGGATCTGGTGTTAGGTTAGAGAGCAAGCTTGCCCCCCGGTTATAGCGGATAAATATGTTTCTTCTGCATACTCCGTTTTGAGGTCGTCATCTTCGAGGCAGCTTTCACGTGTGAGACCCAGCGTGGGCATTTCTCAGGTGCGCCAGCTGCGGTGCACTGCAAACGGCACAGTCCACCGCAGCTATTCGGGAACCCACGCTTGGGTCCCCGCCACTATCGTGGCTGCCTCATTGACTCCTAATTCAAAACATCGTTCGCTTCAGGTCAATTATTCCTCCCGATCCTCTACCATCTCCAGGCTTGTGTTACGTATATCAAGGCACGAGACCAGAAAGTTGGCCATGTCACGCCAAAAACAAGGGTAAAGTAGCCCCGGGCTGGGGTTCATAAACGCCCGCATCTTCGCATCCAAGCCTTTATCGTCCCCAGGGACGCTCAGGAAAAGGGTGTGGAACTGCACGCGTGTCTCCTTATACGCTGGACACTCAAAAATCACGTGTGACTCATCCTCCCGCATGCCACAAAGGCGACAGAGCCTCTGGCTGCGTGGCTCTGCCTGCGCCGTGTGGCACCCCTTCTCTATCTGCAGTTCATGCAGCCCCATTCTAAAGCGTGCGAGTGTCGTGATCTGGGCGGCGCTGTTCAGCCCCGTCCACAGCATTGGTTCAAATGAGAGCGAGCCAAGTACGCCGCGTACCCAGAGCTCACGCGCATCCTCGACAACCGAGTCCCACCCGGATGGCTCACCCTAGCGAGATTTCCACAGCTGTGGGAGTCTATATACCGGCTACCTGGTAAGTTCATAAGCTCTTCGCCAGGGGCTCCCGCCCTGGCGCCGCTCGATGGCGGACAACCGGGACAACTGCGCTTGGTACTGGGCGGCTGAAAATCTGGAAATTTACCCTGAGCGGCTGTGACGCACAGCGCTACTGATGAACTGGTCCTGATGGGGCGAGGCTATGTGGCAGATGGGGCAGCGGTACGATGGAGAGCACGATGCACGATGGCGAGAATTGCGGCGAGCATGCACCCCCTCTCACAACGATCGGAACTCAAGCAGATTGCGGCTCCTAATGGTTTACTGTGCCTGGATGGAAGAGAGAGACGGATGGCGAGAAATTGAGAAACATGGGAAGCGAGGCACATGCGGCTAGGCTTTGTGAGGAGGTTGCGGCGCAGGGGTTCCCTGCCCCAAGGCGCAGATTATTAGATGGCGACGCGATCGATGCACCAGCCGTGCGGCATGGGGCGAGGCGAGGCCCCACCAGCGGGCGGGCACCATAATGGAGATGGCGGCTAAGAACGAGGAATGCGGCTACCGGGGATGAGGCTACGGGTTATGCATGCCAGGGGACGGCGGACAAGGCTAATGCGTCACGGCGCATGGGTAAAGAACGGGGAATGAGGCTACGGGAGCTGGCGGGCGCGGCGCGCGCATGGCGCGCGCGGCGCATGGGGGTTGCATGGCGGCGCTCTGCGCGTGCATGCATGGAGGAGATTGCTGGCGGGCATGGAGGAGATTGCTCGCGGGCGTGGAGGAGATTGCAGGCGGCAGCATGGAAGCGGATGGCGAGAAATTGAGAAACATGGGAAGCGAGGCACATGCGGCTAGGCTTTGTGAGGAGGTTGTGGCGCAGGGGTTCCCTGCCCCAAGGCGCAGATTATAGATGGCGCAGCAATCAATACACTAGCCGTGCGGCATGGGGCGAGGCGAGGCCCCACCAGCGGGCGGGCACCATAATGGAGATGGCGGTTAAGAACGGGGAATGAGGCTACAGGGAGAGGATACGGGTTACAGATGCCAAAGGGGACGGCGGAACAAGGATCAGCCATAGGTGTCACGGGGAATGGCTAAAGAACGGGAATGAGGCGGGTGGTACGGGTGCTGGCGCGCATGGAGCGCGGCGCGGCGCATGGAGATCGCATGGCGGCGCCCATGCATGGACGAGATTGCTGGCGGGCATACAGGAGATTGCTGGCGGGCATGGAGGAGATTGCTGGCGGGCATACAGGAGATTGCTGGCGGGCGTGGAGGAGATTGCTGGCGGGCATGGAGGAGATTGCTGGAGCCAATGGCGGCGGCGGGACTAGTAGTAGAACACAGGCGCACACCAACAATGCGTTGCTGTCACTACCTGGGTGGTATAGGGTGGATCTGGGGGCCCAGTGTCCTGTCTAGGTCCAGTGCGTGCGCGCGTGTGGGGGTTTACCCTCACCCCTACCAGGTAGCCAGCCAGTTTCCCACTGAAACTGAGTTTAAGGTGTCGGGCGCTAGCGCCGACACCGGTCTTATACATCATTACTGGTGTCACACAGACTGTAAGATCCATCATCATCATCATCATCATTGGTGCGCCGCCACAGTCGTCTGCCATCCACCGCAAGTAAGTAAGCATCTTGAAGCGGTGTGACCATGAGTCAGGCACTGAGCGGACGACGCTGAGCTGGTTGGCGTCCTCTGGCAGCTCTGGTGTGCTGGTCTCTGATGCCAGCCAACCCGCCGCTGCTGTCTCTAGCAGGCGGGCGATGCCCCCCGCCTCCTGGCCCCACACCAGCGTGTGCCCCACTGTGCTGAGGCACTCGCTCAGCTGTGCCACCCAGCTCTCTCGAACGCCACCCGCCGCTAGCTCCCAGCTCTCCCGCATTGCCGCCCTCAGCAGATCGCCATCCGGCCGCCGTAGCTCTTTCGCCCAGAAGCGCGCCGCCTGCCGCAGCCAGTGGGTCGACAGCGGTCGCCAGCCCACCTCCGTCGCCAGCAGCGATAGCTGTTGCCCACACCTGCGAGTACGGAGGGCCTCGCGCACAGATTGCAAGTGCAGGGCTTCCATGGCGCGCCACTTGCGGCGCGCCGCCTTGGAGGGGCCCCGGTCCCCTCCAGCCACCCCCCACTTGTCGGCTGCCCCCCAGAAGATCCCCTGTACCCCCATGCCGCCCCCGCCATCAACCCTGGGCCCCAGATCTCGCACCCGTAGTTAATTACAGGTCGCACCAGTGCGTTGAACAGGTGCGCCTTTACTCCCACGTTGTGAAGGCCCATGGCATCGTATCTGCGCGCTAGGGCGAAGCGTGCACGCTGGCCCGCCCCCTGCCTCTGCTCCAGCCCCGCGCCTATTGCCCGACGGCTCCCAAAAAGCATGCCCAGATATTTAAACTCGTGATTCATGGGCAGGTCCATACCAGCGTACTTCAGGGTCACCCTTCCCCTGGCGCTCGTGAACGGGCAGTACTGGTCGTTAAACACCACCCCCTCAGATTTGCGGACATTGACAGTGAGAGCGTGCGTTCTGCAAAAAGCGTGAAGTGCATCTAGCAAGCGCTGGAGCGCCTCCGGCGTCTCTGCCATGAGCACGAGGTCATCTGCATATAAGAGTAACCGTAGGAGCCGCCTGTTTGCTCCTGTCCCTAGGGGGACCCCGACCTCTGGCATCTGTGCGTCAAGCTCCCATTCTAGTGAGTCGATAAACAGTAACATTAACAGTAACAGAGGTTTCCAGCTCAGCAGGCTACTCTTCTACTAGAGACACCCGCCGATACTCCAGCACACTTATGTACTAGTGCTTGCGACTGTGTTAAGTTCATAAGCTCTTCGCCAGGGGCTCCCGCCCTGGCGCCGCTCGATGGCGGACAACCGGGACAACTGCGCTTGGTACTGGGCGGCTGAAAATCTGGAAATTTACCCTGAGCGGCTGTGACGCACAGCGCTACTGATGAACTGGTCCTGATGGGGCGAGGCTATGTGGCAGATGGGGCAGCGGTACGATGGAGAGCACGATGCACGATGGCGAGAATTGCGGCGAGCATGCACCCCCTCTCACAACGATCGGAACTCAAGCAGATTGCGGCTCCTAATGGTTTACTGTGCCTGGATGGAAGAGAGAGACGGATGGCGAGAAATTGAGAAACATGGGAAGCGAGGCACATGCGGCTAGGCTTTGTGAGGAGGTTGCGGCGCAGGGGTTCCCTGCCCCAAGGCGCAGATTATTAGATGGCGACGCGATCGATGCACCAGCCGTGCGGCATGGGGCGAGGCGAGGCCCCACCAGCGGGCGGGCACCATAATGGAGATGGCGGCTAAGAACGGGGAATGCGGCTACCGGGGATGAGGCTACGGGTTATGCATGCCAGGGGACGGCGGACAAGGCTAATGCGTCACGGCGCATGGGTAAAGAACGGGGAATGAGGCTACGGGAGCTGGCGGGCGCGGCGCGCGCACGGCGCGCGCGGCGCATGGGGGTTGCATGGCGGCGCTCTGCGCGTGCATGCATGGAGGAGATTGCTGGCGGGCATGGAGGAGATTGCTCGCGGGCGTGGAGGAGATTGCAGGCGGCAGCATGGAAGCGGATGGCGAGAAATTGAGAAACATGGGAAGCGAGGCACATGCGGCTAGGCTTTGTGAGGAGGTTGTGGCGCAGGGGTTCCCTGCCCCAAGGCGCAGATTATAGATGGCGCAGCAATCAATACACTAGCCGTGCGGCATGGGGCGAGGCGAGGCCCCACCAGCGGGCGGGCACCATAATGGAGATGGCGGTTAAGAACGGGGAATGAGGCTACAGGGAGAGGATACGGGTTACAGATGCCAAAGGGGACGGCGGAACAAGGATCAGCCATAGGTGTCACGGGGAATGGCTACAGAACGGGAATGAGGCGGGTGGTACGGGTGCTGGCGCGCATGGAGCGCGGCGCGGCGCATGGAGATCGCATGGCGGCGCCCATGCATGGACGAGATTGCTGGCGGGCATACAGGAGATTGCTGGCGGGCATGGAGGAGATTGCTTGCGGGCATACAGGAGATTGCTGGCGGGCGTGGAGGAGATTGCTGGCGGGCATGGAGGAGATTGCTGGAGCCAATGGCGGCGGCGGGACTAGTAGTAGAACACAGGCGCACACCAACAATGCGTTGCTGTCACTACCTGGGTGGTATAGGGTGGATCTGGGGGCCCAGTGTCCTGTCTAGGTCCAGTGCGTGCGCGCGTGGGGGGGTTTACCCTCACCCCTACCAGGTAGCCAGCCAGTTTCCCACTGAAACTGAGTTTAAGGTGTCGGGCGCTAGCGCCGACACCGGTCTTATACATCATTGCTGGTGTCACACAGACTGTAAGATCCATCATCACTAGAGTACCGCCGGCTCCCGGCCGATAGACTACCGCTCCCGCTGGCTAGACTACCCCAAACAGCGGTCTCTGAGAGACATATCTGGCAAGGAGCATATAGGAGAGGTTCTTCCTCAGGGTCACAGTAGTGGCCTTGTGGCCAGTCAAGCTGGCAGAGCCGACTGGCGCTGACTGGAACGGTCCCCGCCTGGCAGTGCATGGCTGTCCAGCTCTCGTTTGCATGGGGCTCAGCCGGCGCCCCATGCCTCATGCATGGCCAGGTCCCACCCTCCAGGGGTGCATGGACGACAGAGTTGTCATGGAGGCTGCCTGAAGACCTTCCAACGCCAGTCACCGGCAGACGAGCGACCCCGAGGATGAGCGCGGTGACGAACGCTGCGATTGGTGAAGCGGATTTACTCTGTGTTGCCTCGGCGGTCGCCACCGCTGAAGCCGTGATGGTAGCCCGCCTCCACGGGCAGCCATCTTGACCAATGTCCAGCATGCATTGACGGGCGCCAGCTCCTCCGCTCGTCGATCAACTCGTCGAGATCGGTGCCGCATGGCGTCCTGCATGGGGGGAGGATAAGGGCCGTCTCCCAGCACGGGCCGCGGCAGCGCCGCGGCTACTCGCCAAGCCATGGCAGCGCCGGGCAAGCCGCTCCAGAAGTATCCCACCGAAGGGCAGTCTAGCAGGAGCCGGGCCAGTCGTATCTTACCCCGCTCGTCAGCGGCACGGAGATCCTCGTCACCAGCAGCGCCGCATTGCTGGGTCCAGGGCTCGGCGACGAGAACGCGCCTCCGTCAATCGAGCCCATGTCGATAAAACAGCCCAAACAAAAGCGGCGACATTGGGTCGCCCTGCATGACCCCCTGGCGTGTGGTGAAGCCTGGTCCCACCGTGCCGTCTATGCGCACGCAGTCCCATCGTACATTGATGTCAGGGCTGCTAAAAACGCCCCCCCCACCCCCAGGCTCTTGAGGCACTCCCACATGAGCTGCCAATGCACGCAGTCGTATGCCTTTCTAAAGTCGATGAAGGCAATATACAGCGGTTTTCGCTCGCTGTAGCTGATGTGCTGCTTGCATGGTGCACTTCATGCATGCATGCAGCTCCACGGTGAGTCGGACGTGTAGGCTAGCCTCGCAGCAGCGGAGAGAGGCGAGGGGTCAGGACGGCACGCTGCTGATGTGGCTGGCATGGCGGGGTCCATACCGGCGAAGACCGCCACATTGCAGCACGCTTTGCCTTTAACGCCGACGCTATGACCTACGCTAGGCCTGGTCGCTGGTTCTCTCAGTTCCTGTTTCCGACCCGAGTGCGGCGAGGGGACGTGGATCTCGGAATGGCAGACGCCTCTCCGAATTTCGCTGCAGACAGTCCCGAGTCACTTCGTTCCTTGGGAAACCTGAAAAACCTGCAGGTCTTCGGATTGGCTCACGGAAACACTGACACACACAAGGGGGGTGACAACCACACACACGCACACGTGCGTCAGCTCCCCCCTGCCTCCCCTGAGCTCCCACCAGGCCCCCCAAAGCCCCCCATGGTAGCGGCCGCTGGCGTTACACACGCGACGCTATGCATGCCTCGAATCAGCTGATGCGGCGCACTTCACGCCACCACCCCGCAGTCTTCGACGACCACCGGCGCGCCCGGCTTCGCGCCCGGCCCGACCTTGATGTTTTGGAGCTTATCGACGACGTCTTGCCCCTCGAGCACCTTTCCAAACACAACGTGCTTTCCATTGAGCCACGGGGTGTCGGCCTGGCAGAGACGACAAGGGGTGGAGGGGGTGGGGGTGGGTGGGTGGGGGGCAAAACGCTCAAGTGGGGGTACCAAGCTCGCTGATTCTCCTCTTGCTCAAATTTGGGCCATTTTTTCTGTTGAGCCACGGCGTGTCAGCCTCGCGGGGACGACAAGGGGGGGGGGTCAGTGCTTCTTCAACTGATTTCAATTAATTAATTCGTACAGCCCAGCCACCTGCGGCCAGGCCCAAAATCGGCCAAAATCGGCACAAAAAAAACGTGAAAACATTAAAAAAAAACGACAAAAATCTGCAAAAGTCGGGCGGATAACCCAGGGGGGGGGGGGGGCCAGGAAAGTCGATTTCAGACCCCATGATAAAAAATTCTTCGAATTTTCACACCGGACCGGCGCCATGCCCTTCCCCTCCCTTAGTTACGTACATATCCATTCCTAACAAAATGGGCCGCGGGGGGTTGGTCCAGGGACTTTTCCAAAAAAATCCTGTAACTTTCTACCCTGGCCTCCGTTTGATGTGAAAGTGGGCGTGTTGAAATCCCCTTGTCAAGAGGAGTCCAGATCCACCCCCAGATCACACACACACCCAATAGATAGTGCAGTGGTGTGGGGGGGTGAGGGGGTCCCAC
>VFSX01000305.1:210000-213983 GCA_016618255.1 Chlamydomonas sp. UWO 241 | reverse complement strand
CACCCACCCCCCATCCCAAACACCCGAAACCCACCTACCCACCTACAAATCCTAAACCTTCAGGGAAGTGTGCCCCCGTCGCCACAGCGGGCAGCGACGGATGCACGTGCGGCAGCGCGTGCCGCTGCACAAACCGCGTTTGAGGTAGCGGTGAGTCTGGGGTTTCCTTGGGGCCAGCCATCCTTACGGCTTTCCCGAAGAGCTATTCCTGGTTTCATAAGGATTTCGTGCTGCAGCCCAAATAATCGCTTCAAAAAGTGCCGCTGCACAGGCCGCGTTTGAGGTAGCGGTGAGTGGGTGCTTCAGCGATCCTCCCCTACCACAGCCCCATCGTCTGACCCGTGCAAGTGAATGCGGTCAAAATGTCTGAGACGGTTCGAGGTGCGCCTCGGGCAGTGGTGGGCGTCTGAGGCCGACCGCCCCGGTCGGTGTGGCGCCTGAGGCGGTTTTGAACAACGCCTAAGGCGATGCCTGAGGCGATCGCGGGTGCGCATCAGGCGGCGCCTCAGGCGATCGGAGTGCCTGAGGCGCCGCCTGATCCGCGTAAGTGAATGCGACGTGAATTTGGTAGGGCTCCTGCTAGCTGTATGCCGCTCCAGGGCGAATTTCCCACTTGTCATTCGTTGGGCGAGAGCGTGGAGGGGTTGCCTCTTTCAGGCAGGGCACCCAAATATCGTGTTTGCCTCATCCTCCAGCTCACATGCGTGTGTGGTGTGTTTGTGTGTGTTTGTCGGTTTTACAGTCTCGTCGGGCACCTTTGATGGCGTTTTAGACGTGTGCTTGCGCACACATTCAGTATGTATGTGTGTGTGTGTGTGTGTGTGTGGTGCACGCTGTGTGTGCGCATCCGTGCTGTGTGAGTCAAGCAACACCTCCCACTTCAGTGACAACAATGCGCGTGCACTGTCCCGCCAAGTCAGGGTTACACGGTACGTACGTATTTCGGGTCTGGAGCGTACGTACGTGCGTATTTTTCGGAAATACGTACGTACGCTGGCCGTACGCGTGCGAAAATCGGGACGCCGTTACTAAGGCAAATCAAATATGTCACAAAACCATGATGTCCTGCACGGTTAGGAACCGTTCGACGTGTATTGGAGAGCTGGTAAGCAAGGGCATTCAGTGAAGAAAAAATGTCCGTCCGCATGGCGCGTGAGTTAGGCCGCTTTTTGTGTTTCAAAGAAAAGATATATTGCTGCGGCCATTAACCCCAAAAGTACGTACATACGCTTCCTCACTACGTCGGTGCGTGCGCACACAAAAAATACGTAGTACGCGTCGGCACGTATCGTGCACCCTGCGCCAAGTGTGCACCTCCGACTTGTACGCAATCTCCACACCATCGACATGCGCCAGGTCAAGCAAACAGCACATGCGTCACACAGGCTTGCACACACACGCACGCCAGTCCTTTCGGGTTAGCCTTCCCGCAAACCTGCAACCCGGGTTGAGATTGGGCAGATTGGGCTGGACCGGTGGGTTGACTGCCGCGAATTTTGACATCCACAGATGTGGAAAATACCGGACCTTCCCACAATTTTCTGTGCAAAAGGTCGCCTAGAGTTGGATTGGAGGGAGAAAAGCCGTGAGTTAAGTTAGAGCATCTTCGTGCCTTTTCCTTAGCTGAGCCACTGACACACACACACACACACACACACACACAGCCCTCCCAGGGCTCATTTTCAAGCTACGAGACAACCAGGCACGCAGCTGCCTCCAACCTCCGTACAGCTGCCTCCAACCTCCATGCAGCTGCCTTTGCTCTGGCCACCCATATACACACACCCACACACACTCACACACAGCCCTCCCACGGAAACTTTGCAAGCTACGAGACAACCAGGCACGCAGCTGCCTCCAACTTCCATGCAGCTGCCTCCAACTTCCACTCAGCTGCCTCCACTGGCCACCCATACATGCATGCAGATGCACACACACACACACACACACACACAGGTACACACACACACGTACACACACACACACACACACGCATACACACACACAGCCCTCACACGGCTCATTTTCAAGCAACGAGACAACCAGGCATGCAGCTGCCTCCAACCTCCGCACAGCTGCATCCACTGGCCATCTCAGTCAAGCGAACCACAGGTGTGTGTCTGTGTGTGTCTGTGTGTCTGTTTGTGTCTCTGTGTGTGTGTGTGTGTGTGTGTGTATGAATGTTCGTGTGTATGCGTGGAAGGGGTTGTTGGGGACGTGACGGTTTCGACCGCTTCATCTGTCCTTCAAACGCCTGCATCCAATAGTTGCCCGTGTACCGTGCCGCGTAGGAGGAGGCTCCTACCCTCATTTACACCTCCCCCCCCCAAACACCTCACTCCCCCACTCACCATCGCCACCACCCCCTACCCACCAACCATCCACCACCCACCCACCCACCAGGGTACAACCAACCACCCCACCACCACCAACACGCAGGCTTGTCGGCTACCTGCCCTGCCCCCCCCCCCCCAGCAAACCTCTCACATTGTGCGCGTCGTCCTCTCCCGTGTTGTATCCGTTGGAGTCGGCACGGAAGATGTTTGCTTTGCGCGCGACAGACGGAGAGGAGGGGATGCTGGCGTAGGGCGTGCTGTGGTTGCTGCGTATGGGTGTGGTGGGCGGGCGGGGCGGGTGGTGGTGGTGGTGGTTGGGTGGTGGGTGGGTGGGTGGGTGGGTGGGGTGGTGGGTAGGTGGTGGTGGTGATGGTGAGTGGGTGGGTGTGTGTTGGGGGGGGGGGAGGTGTAAATGAGGGTAGGAGCCTCCTCCTACGCGGCACGGTACACGGGCAACTATTGGATGCAGGCGTTTGAAGGACAGATGAAGCGGTCGAAACCGTCACGTCCCCAACAACCCCTTCCACGCATACACACGAACATTCATACACACACACACACACACACACACAGAGACACAAACAGACACACAGACACACACAGACACACACCTGTGGTTCGCTTGACTGAGATGGCCAGTGGATGCAGCTGTGCGGAGGTTGGAGGCAGCTGCATGCCTGGTTGTCTCGTTGCTTGAAAATGAGCCGTGTGAGGGCTGTGTGTGTGTATGCGTGTGTGTGTGTGTGTGTGTACGTGTGTGTGTGTACCTGTGTGTGTGTGTGTGTGTGTGTGTGCATCTGCATGCATGTATGGGTGGCCAGTGGAGGCAGCTGAGTGGAAGTTGGAGGCAGCTGCATGGAAGTTGGAGGCAGCTGCGTGCCTGGTTGTCTCGTAGCTTGCAAAGTTTCCGTGGGAGGGCTGTGTGTGAGTGTGTGTGGGTGTGTGTATATGGGTGGCCAGAGCAAAGGCAGCTGCATGGAGGTTGGAGGCAGCTGTACGGAGGTTGGAGGCAGCTGCGTGCCTGGTTGTCTCGTAGCTTGAAAATGAGCCCTGGGAGGGCTGTGTGTGTGTGTGTGTGTGTGTGTGTCAGTGGCTCAGCTAAGGGTAAAAGGCAAAGATGCTCTAACTTATACTCACGGCTTTCTCCCTCAATCTCAACTCTGGAGGCGACCTTTTGCACAGAAAATGTGGGAAGGTCGGTTTTCACACTCTGTGGGTCAAAATTCGCGCAGTTTCAACCCACGGTGCCAGCCCAAATCTGCCAATCTCAACCCGGTGTTGCAGGTTTGCGGGAAGGCTAACCCGAAAGACTGGCGTGCGTGTGTGTGCAAGCCTGTGTGCGCATGTGCGTGTTTGCTTGTGTGCGCATGTGCGATGGTGTGGATGTGCGTACAAGTCGGAGGGTGCACACTTGGCGCAGGGTTGCACGATACGTGCGTACGCGTACGTACGTATTTTTTGTTTGTGCGCACGCACCGTACGTATGTGAGGAAGCGTATGTACGTACGGCCGCAGCAATATACGTCTTTTACTTGAAACACAAAAGCGGCCTTAACTCACGCGCCCATGCTTGGATCGGAACATTTTTCTTCCATTGAATAGCCCTTGCTACCAGCTCTCCAATACACGTCGAACGGTTCCAATCCG